>JAPTHA010000122.1:0-10747 GCA_029814585.1 Gymnapogon annona
CACACACACACACACACACACACACACACACACACACACACACACACACACACACACACACACACACACAGGAACCCATTCACTGTCTGTGAAGGAAGAATAGAGTTGATAGACAGGCAGAACAAAATGAGGTAAAGGTAATACTACTCAGGAGAGGTGACAGGTACAGTCACTCTGTATGCATGTGCATATGTGTGTGTGTGTGTGTGTGTGTGTATATGTTTTACAGGCATGTCAATCAGTGGTAAAATGGAGCCAGAGTGATATGACCGCTGGGCAAGTCTCATTGTTAAGTGATGTGAGTATGTGCATCTGTGTAACTCACAATGCGTGCGTGTATGTGCTTGACTGAGTGAGTAGGCTGGTGTATGTATGTTCATGTCTGCGTGTGTGTAAAAGAAACCAGTAGATCACTTGAAGTACTATTCAAACTTTAGAGGGCATGTGAGGGTGAGGAGTTGAAAAGTTGATGTATTTAAAAAAGAGGAGGAAACCTACATAACATTACAGCAAAAAGAAAACACAGTTATACTTAATGAGGAAAAAAACCTGCAACTAAGGCTTAGTATTACTACGCTATATGCTTTCCTTATGAACTAAATGTAAATAAATGTTAGAAATCAACTAAATCTAAAAACCTTTTTTTCCCCAGTTTCTAAATCATGGATTTATAAAGTTGGGATATTTGCTAATCAACAATAATCGTCTCCTTCTAAACATCCATTGCCTGTATGTTTTGATATTTGTTGCTCTCTGTAATTTGGGAAGAACCATAAAGTTTGCATTTCTTTAGCGGGCGCACAGGGTTTCAGTGGGAAATGTTCTCAACTACAAAACCCAGCTGTCAAATGTAGATACTGTAGGCAAATTCTGCCTGAACACATCTATACAGGCTGCAAATGACAAGTTCTTGCATATTTCCCTCACAGATAAGGAGAAGGCAATGCACTGCAAAAATATGGAATATGGAAGTTGCAGCCCAGAAAATGTTTTATTTGTAAATGCAGAACAATCAAAGGTTTCACAAAAAAAAATAAAAATCACTGTAAATCAAAAATAGACACAAAATCCTTTGCGCTGACAAATATTACAGTTCATCTTTGCTACTCTTGTGTATTAATTACACTACTGGAGTAAGTGAAAGGCCCCTCTTTTCTTATACTGAGAAGAGAGAGAAATAATCACTTGTTTTTTTTTACATATCCATGCAGCATCAGTGTCAATGTGTGAGAGACGGAGAAGAAAAAGACACAGGGAGACAGACAGATGAGTGGAGGCTTTTTTAAGCAGATGTGTAAACGTCATTAGAGGAGGTAATGGAGGGAGGAAGGTGGGAAACGCGGGGGGAAAACCTTCTCCAGCAGAGGTATTTACCCAACGCCTGGAGCAGAAACACAAACACAGCTCCAGTAATGACTGGCTGAGAAAAGTCGAAGAGCTGAGATGTTTGGATGAAAATGTTCTATCAGGTCTTAATCAGGCAGAAAGTGGCTAGAATAGACACACGCATGCACGCACGCACACACACGCACACACACACATACACAGTTAAACTGCCAATGTTTCAGCAATCCAGTAAATCAATTCAACCCTAAAACTTCCAGGTTGGGACCTAATCTAACCACTGCTGTGTTTTTCTGTTCAGCTAATAGGTCTAATCCTGGGCAGTGTTTTACTCAAAGCAAAGTGCATCTGCCCTGCGGCTATGCCCAGGGGCAGGAAAGACAATACTTCCAAACCAGCAACACAATTGATGGAAGACTTCAAAGAGCTTCTCGGGGACTATCTGCCTCTCCAGCATCTGTCGTCTCTGACACGTGTCACACTGACTGCGGTTTTGTTTCTGTCGATGTATTTTCTTCTCATAAAACCGTCACAAAGCTATTGTCTTGTTAACCACCCACATTTTGACCACAGATCCACATATCATTATCCTCATAACCTAACTGCCTAAGTCGTATTTTTGGCCAAACATTGCTACTTCATTTTGTATCGTTGGCTATGATCTAAAAAAACACACACACACACACACACTATATAACAAAATTACTTAAGCAATTAAACTATGAAGCTAATGATACAATAAAGTAGTAGACAGTCTCAGATGCAACCAGAAATTGGTATAAAATCTCAAAAACATTTTGATCCTGTTCTTGCTACAAACTATGGACATTATAAACAATGTTAAGGTATGTGCTAAAAAAAATCTAATAATTTCATGAATACATGGGCATTTTCATATGCCAGTAGATGTTTTTGTTTTTTACCTGGGTCCTTACTCAGTAGGTGGGAGGTGGAAGGCGGATATAAAGGATCCAGGATTCTGTCGACCAATTTTGTCTCTAATACCATACCAATGCCCACCGAGTATCACAGTTTGGTTTGGATATTAATAAATATACTGTGTTATTTTGGAGAACGTATTTGCAGATTAAACCTAATCCTGATATCTTCCCTAACACTACATAAATGCTTAGGGACTTTCAGTGGCTGGACGTTGTTTACCATGCTGCCATCTGGTTTATAACTGGGGTTCTTTTCAAAAACTCATCACTGCTCCCTGTATTCCCTCTTGAACTGGTCCTCACCACACTCCTGCAGACAAATACATTGGTTTTTACTCCTCTACAAAACCATCATTGGCAAAGCCCCTTCCTACCTACAGTCATTAAACAACATTCATACCATAAAGCCCAATCTTTAATGCCAAAGCATAATCAACATCTCCGTACCCAAAGCCCGTACCACCTTCGGCCGCACTTCTTTCCATTTCTCAGCTGCCAACGACTGGAATCTCCTCCAACAAACCCTGAAGCTCTCCATATTCATTCCCCTCTCCGCGTTCAAAACTGCAATACAGTCGCAAATCACACACCACTGCACCTGCTTCTAGTTATTATCAGAAACGTCACATCCATTGAATTTCTAATGTTTGTTATTTTTTATGTTTTGTACATTGTTTTATCTGTCTCTTTTACTTGTGCCGCTGTGATTCTAAATGTTATTCGTTTATTGGATCGGCTTTTATGTTTCCATGTTTGTGAATGTGCCAATGCTGCCTCTTTGCCAAGTCGTCATTGAAAATGAGAACCAGTTCACAATGAACTTACCTGGAAAAATAAAGGTTAAAGAAGTCTAACTACAAAACACTACAAACGGATGTAATGTATAAGTATGTGTGTTTGAAACCGGCATGAGAAGTGCACAACATTTTGTGCTAGTGTGGATCAAAACCAATGTACGTTGCGCAGTACTATACACACTCATGTGAATGTGTACAGAGAAACATACAGCTGAGTTCAAATTTTGTCTAACTTTTACCCAGCCTCACATGAACACTGAAGACTGTGCACCCACATGCACAGACCTGTCAAGGGCTCAGAAAAAGGAGGTTCTTTTAAAGTTGTTGTCAGATGCACAGAGCGAGATGGACCCTGGCGAACGAAAGGTCACTATGAACGTCCCCTAGACTTCTCAGTGGTCTTATTTCCCTGTCACACACTCACACACATGCTGTCTGTCACCCCTCAGTCAAGGCCATGACACCTCAGACACCTCTCAGCAGGCCGGTCTCTCTGACAGGTTGACATGGCACAGAGCGGCTGGACGTTGATGGCACTCGGACCAAGAGGTTTGTAATCTTTAGTGTGACCTCAGAGGTGGACACTGGTGTCATATCTCCCAGCTCCCCCTGCTGCAGTACCCTCTTGTCTAGAAGTAGAAATAAGAATCCTTTCTATCGTCTCCTCTCAGCTCTTATTCCCTGCCTCGCACATGTCTATCATAGTTCATCACTGTGGGTCAAAGGCATCTTTTGTTTGGCCTGAAGTCAAGGTGGTGTGTTGTCACACCTTCACCTTTCCTCTAGGGAACAGCAAAACACATAATAAAGAGATGGAGAGATGTAGCAGGCAGGATTGTTTTGTCTTTTAAAACACTGACAAACTTTTTGTATTTTGGGATTTACGAGGACATCTCATTGCTGGGGAAAAAGACAAATTTTACATTTAGACTTAGTGTTACACCTTTTCAGTACTGCACTGCGACATACAGGTTTCTACTGGAAATACTGGCTACAGACTGAAATGTAGTGATCTTCCCTCTTCAGATAAGCTAAAATACCTAAATGTGTATATCTCCTACTAAAAACCTTTATTCATACTTCACATACATACTTAAAAAAATACAAAAAAAATACATACCTACATACATACTTAAATTGACAGAATTCATTTGAGTTTTGCATCCTTATCTCACAGTAGACTGTTAACAAGCTGTACTTGTTCACAAAGTTAGACGTGAATTGCAATTTGAACCCCAACATTTTGGGTGAATATACACTGGAATTATTGCTTAACATACAATGTGTTATGTAATAATGCACTTTTTTTTAATCACGTTTACACTGGTGGTTTTTCATCTTCCCATCCACTGCCGTGTTGTCACCTGCTGTAAGGGATCAAAGTACCACGGTGATTTGGGACAAAAACATGAAATAAAAAACGTGCACGTACATACAAGTGTGGCAATCCTCTATCTGTCAGACGGCCCAAAAAACCAGCGGCGTGTAAAAACAGTACAGGCCTGCCCAACACTCCTCCTTGGAGAGTACCGTCATTATAGAACTTGAACAGCATAGCCTGCACCCCAGGACACTGCACACTCTGAATTTAGACACACTCACAATGACACACTGCTTATTTCAGTGATGTGCTCCATTTGCCCCCAAGAAGTTCCTCGTTCACCTCATTTTGACAGATGCACACACCCCCGTGCACACAGGCTCTCTCTCTCTCACACACACACACACAGGCAAAGATGACATTCTACAACTGTGATTTTTGCTGTTTATTCAGAACAATAGTGGGGCTCTCTGCCTTGTACCGCTGGGTCAAGTCATGTCTTGTCAGATCCTGTATCCTCTTTCCATTCAGCCTGACGGTTATGAGTACCACAGGGGCCTGCATCGGGCCCCATGTTAAACACATTCACCCTGGAGTCACACCTGTCTGAGGCAAAGAGAACAGGCTCATCTTTCACATCTGAGGACATATAACCTTAACCCCTGTGTACAACTTGAAAGTTCACAAGATGTAGGCAAATTGTTATAGTGAGCGGTAAGAAGCCAGAAATGCTAAAGATCAGCCAGAGGTAGACAGGAAATTCATGGGTTCACTTAATTTCTCCATACTGTGTTGCTTTCAGGTAACTTGGCACATATCTTGTCTAAAAGGTCTATTTTGGTTTAAGTGTTTAACGCTTGCATCCATCCATTATTTGTGTCATTCACACATCTCGTCTTTATTTAAAAGATCATCCAAGGAGTAAAACCACTTGCACTCAAGTGAAGTGACTTTGACAAGATGATGCTTCGTGCCACTTCATGCTTCATTCTGATGTTATTGCTGACTACACAACAAAATATTTCTGCAGTGCATTGGTAGTTAATAATGCGTCCATGCCATTATCTGACAAGAAGGCATGATCAGCATGTGAAGCACTTCAACTTTCTACATATGTGTGCGCGCTATGATCTTCAGAGACAGTGAAGATGAATTAGTGTGACCACGGTGACAAATTACCCACCAGCATTCCCTTTAAAGTGTAACGGGCTCCCACAACCACCACAACCACAACCACCAACTGAATACCCTCCTATACATGTACACAGGCTTAACGTCGTCTGGGCAGGCCGATCCCGCTGGTTCACCGTCGGCACGGCAACGAGCACTATCCTGGCTAACATCTGCTGCACGACCCGGGGCCACTCAGAATGGGCCTTAATCCCCACACAGCCATGTTGTGGGGGAAAACATTCTTTCCTTTTAGTGAGTGCAGACAAACAGGGACAAGCGGCGTTGCTGGTAACCTGCAGGCAACCGGCCTCTTGGAAGGACCAGGAATGTTGTCGGTTACGTGGCCCCCAATTGTGCCACGGCCCATTATGGCTGTGCAGAGGGGTGTGACCGCCAGCATCGGCAGCAAGTTACCACCACTGGTCCAGTTGGATGGATTTGGGTTTTGAGGTTAATGAAAGGTGGGTTGGGTGGGCTGGGTCAGGGGGAGTTTGTCTGCCAGGCCTGTTATGCAAAAACAACAGCTGCAATGATAAAAACATGAACCACCTTTCAACCTCTCCAATGTGAGTTTGCTGCCCACTACATCAACTGGCTGTGGATTCAGGATACTGTTGCTGCAGCATTTTTGGTCATCCTTCACTGAGTTTTTTTTTTTTTAAGTGCTTGTTGCTGTCAACATCAGAGGGAATGCAGAGTGAGTGTTCGGACTGAAAATAGATGCACTGTCAACACGTGGCAATTTGTTGCCCCCTTGTGCCAACAGAGGAAAGAGCAGGTTCTACAGCAACACCAACCGCATCGCTCAAGGACTCTTTATTTGTACAAAAAGAGCTTCAGACACTCACCAAGAATCTTTGAAAGTCATAACACGGTAACTCCCTACCTCTCCAAAACAAGTCAAGCCATGATCCTTCATATTAGTGTTTCTGATAAAGATCAGGTAGAGTGGTGATATGCAGCGGAAATGAAGACACAGCCCCATCAATCCGTCCATCAACCACTCTGAAATATGTATTTGTCTTAATATGAATTTGGATTCCATCAAATCCATTTCACGGACCATTTCCCTATGCAAACACCTCAAGGAGAGAGAGAGGCTCGCTCAGATTGAAGAAATGCACCTCGCTGTGTGTGTATATTAAGCGATTTAATTGAATAGTTCTGCATCACCGCCGAGAAGTTAGTTGGTGCGTGTGCAGAGGTCTGTGTTTCTTTTTGATTGAAGGCTTGGTTGAGCAAACATTTGATCACACATAAAAATCACCCTCAGGTTTCAAATACAGACAAAACAAAAAGACAGAAACTCAGAAAAAGGATATATTGTTTATCCCGGTGAAATAATGGATCTCTTCTTCCTCTTGGCCTTACCCTAAAAGTGCCATACTTATATAATAACTCAGAGGACTGGTTACTTTGGGATCCAATTAATTCACCATTTCCTAGCTCAAGAAAGCCAGTTTACAAATGTGCTCTGCTTGAAAGAACAGCTGTGGAAAAAAATAACAATATTACAAGGACATATAATACAAATACGGGCTCTATGACACTGAAATTAACCCAATGACATCTACAGACATCATTTGAAAGGTAATGTTGACGGCTGTCTGGCAGTGAATGAGTTGTATAAGAAAATTCCAAAATGGCAAATAACCAACTAGAACAAACAGATTCATCAAGAAAACAGACTGACTTCAATTTGTTTTTACAAAAATCTGACTATGTACTGTGCAAGTACAAGTAGCCTAAGTGAGTTTATTTGCAAGTTCAATTTGCCATTACTGTATTTAAATTTTCTACTGCCTCAGTGTGCCAAGATTTCAACATCCTTGTGATGTAATAGTGACAATCTAAATTGACACGAGAGCCATAAAATCAGGCGTGAAACCTGAGGCTATAGATTTAGAGCGCCAGACACGTTCTAAAAGCCTTCCACACAAGTCAATTAATCAAGCTTCCAAGCAATATTTACTTTCAAGGCCACTGCCGGTGTCCACTTAAGGACACATACTGACATCTAGTGGATTACCATAGTTCCTGCAACTAAAAACAAGTTGGATGACAAGACAATGGGTCAATTTCAAACATAAGAGCCCTTGTCTGCAGGGACGTAGGTAAAATGGAACAAGGAACTAGCTGCTATATCTCGTCGACAGATATCGTCAAGAAACGCAAGACGGGAACACGATAAGTTAAGACACACCCACCCACCATGCAGTACACTGGTTGATAGCACACAGATGGGAGATGTCAGTGGAGATGATGTCATTATCTGCTTTGTGTGTGTGTGTGTGTGTGTGTGTGTGTAAGTGTGAATGTGTGTAAATGTAACCTGCTATCTCAACAGGTCTGCTAGTACACTGTGAGGACCATTTGGTCTAGGGAAGTAGATAAGAGGGTGATACTGAGGCCGCTGGGCGTGCTGGGCTATCTGCCTTCCAGCTGCAAATGTAACAGGGTCACTCAGGTGCACTCTGCAGGGACAAGTGGAAGAGCGTGAACAGATAAAGAGAGAACGAGGACAGAAAGGGTGGAGAAGAGGGAGTGGAAGTGATGAGGGCACAAAAAGAAGAGGAGGTGAAGTGGACAAAGGACAGGTCAGCAGAGGAGACAAGCTCTGCACCAGAAATCTGCAGCAATTCATACTGCTACACACCATCACCATTCCCAGTGTGTGTGTTTCTGTGTGTGTGTATGTGAAAAGACTCAGGAATAGCAGTGCTCATGAACTCCAAGTATGTTCCAACTCCATACGACTGTGGAGTTGTGCACGTGTGAACTTTCCTCACCCTCATCACTTCCCTGGGGGCTCCAGGTTTTGGCGGGTAGGCGGGACAAAACACCCACAATGCTGACTGTTTTCACAAGCACACACAGAAAGGATCAGGCCGGCATGGCAAACTGGCACCAGATATTATCATGTGTGTCGCTGCTGTTTTTGGTTTCATTCCGATTTCCTTTTTACAAAGCCTAATCCCCCCCCTCCCCCAGTCCCCTCTCCACCCCCCATGTCAACAGCAGAGTCTTAACTACTCAAATGTAACGTGATGATATGGCAAGCTTATGTTTTTAACAACAACCAACAATGGTAGCTTTCTTTTGAGGCTTAAAAACACTAGACACTGCCAACTTTCAGTTCATTAAGGAGGCAAGGAAGGAAGGACAAAAAACGACTGGATAGTTTAGAGAATGTGGCTAATGAAGCATTTTGATCAACTGATATGGATTAAATGTGAGTGTAGCGATACTGGTCAATAGTCAGTGGCAGTATTGTGTTTTTCATTGCTGACTGTACATGAACATTTACTACTGTTTGCAATTAGCTTTGTCACACTCTAGTAGATGTATTTTGTCTATAAGGTGCAAGGAGTGATGCAAAAATTGTGATAATATTTCACCAATTTTTTTTAATCACTACTTGTGATTGCTTGGGCAATAAAATATCGACAATTGCTGAAATTGTTGTCAATATTTTATTGGCCAAGCAATCACAAGGAGTGATTAAAAAAAATTATATTTTTTTTATACTATGATAGAGAGCGGCTGGATAGCTCAGTTGGTACGGCACCAGGCTGGTGCATAGGGGACCCCGAATCGATTTCTGGGATGAGCATCTACTGTGGGTCCTTGGGCAAAACCCTTCATGCTGCTGCCTACTGTAGCCACAAGGGGGCGTGTGTCTCCTTGTGCCGGTCCCATGTCCGGATAAATACAGGGGTTGTGTCAGGAAGGGCAACCAACGTAAAAACTCTTGCCAAACCAAATATGCGAATTGGATTTGCTGTGGCGACCCTTGAAGGGAAAAAGCCAAAAGGACTCATCATTTTTAATACTATGATAATTGTCATCAGAAATAATGTTTTTTTTCCTCACTTACAAAGAATTGCTTACGTCTGTTGACACATTCCAAAGCGAGAGAAAAAAATGGTGCCTCTATTTGATTTGACATCATGATGGTACAATCGTCAGTGGCAGGATAGCTCAGTTGCTCAGGGCTAGCTCAGAACTGGTGCATAGGGGACCCGGGTTCAATTCCTGGGATGAGCATCCAGTGTGGGTCCTTGGGCAAGACCCTTCACGCTACTGCTTACTTTAGCCACAAGAGGGCGTGTTTCTCATTGTGCCGGTTAAAGCCCAGTTGGGTCAGGAAGGGCAGCCGACGTAAAAACTCTTGCCAAATCGAATATGGGAAATGGACCCTGGGAAAAAAACATTTAAACCTCACTTACAAAGGCTTAAATGGAACAGAATATAGCTACATTGCCAAATCACTGATCAATTATATACAAACTAGAACACTAATGTCATCCAACGAAGGGTTATCTATAGCGACTCCCAGAAATATCACAGTGAAAACTGGGGATGCAGCCTTTGCCAATGATGTATTCAAACATTGGAATACAATTGCGAAGGACATTAGAGAAGACAGATCGCTGAAAATATTTAAAATCAAGTCAAAAACATTTTGGATTTTCATTGGCCTTTTGAAGGGAGAAAAAAATGGGATTGCAAACACTAACCCAGAATGTGCACTGTCTTTACTCCATTTGACCTAAAGCTTATAATTTCATGTATCTATGTACCTGTTATTGCATCTCTTCTGCATCTGTTTTATGCCATTTTGTTTACATTTAATTTCTTCTAAACTCTTTCTTTACTCTGTCACCCGTTTATGCAATTCTGTTGAAATCTTATTGAACTTTTATTAATTAGTGTGTAATCAAATATTAATGCATTTCTTATCTCACCCGGCTTAAGTCTTTTCATGTAATTGTGTTGAAATTTCATTTTATTTCTTGTACTTTTGTTTTGTTAACTCTTATTAGTGTTGAATAAAATATTAATGTGTTTATTCCTTGTAAATTTTAAAACTATGTGAAGCACTTTGGGCTACAATTCATCTAGGAAAGGTGCTATAGCAATAGTTTTGTTATTATTATTTTATAGTTAAAAGCTTTATTTAACATTATCATCTACAAATGTTTCTGATTTTTTTTGTTTCGTTTTTTTTTTTTTACTTGGTGCATTACTAAGATTCCATAATCACAACTATTATTACTATTTACTTGTATTGAGCATTTGAACACACAAATAAAAAATGCATTTTTTTTGCCTTTTAATCTTCAGCAACAAAAATAGCTGAAGGACATTTTTACATAAATGCCTTTAAT
>JAPTHA010000229.1:0-10738 GCA_029814585.1 Gymnapogon annona
TGGCAGCACACTAGTGTGCCGGGAGAAATGATCCAATTTCACCTAATATTCAGGGTGCCCATTACGCTGACCGCGATAAGGCTGGATTCAAACCCCCAACCTCTGACAACTGTACTATCCACTGAGCCACAGCAGCCCCCACCACTACTACCTCTACTCTCCACTATTACTACCATCACTATCCACTACTGCCACTACCCATCACCACTGGAGGCTGGATTCAAACCCCCAACCTCTGACAACTGTACTATCCACTGAGCCACAGCAGCCCCCACCACTACTATTATTTCTTTATTATGGCGTATTTATTACTACATTATTCCATTTCTACTTCTACCCCACCACTTTACCATATATATCTATATCTATCTCTCTCTATATATATATATAGTGGTGGGGGCTGCTGTGGCTCAGTGGACAGTACAAGTTGTCAGAGGTTGGGGGTTTGAATCCAGTCTCCAGTGGTGGTGGGTAGTGGCAGTAGTGGATAGTGATGGTAGTAATAGTGGAGAGTAGAGGTAGTAGTGGTAGTAATGGACAGTACTGGTACTAGTGGATAGTAGTAGTGACAGCAGTAATAGCAGTACTTTTTATTTAACTCTGATTTAGTGTATTACTGTATTTGTGGTTTAATAGAACTTTCTGCAACTTATAGTAATCATATATATACACTATTCTCATTCATTCTTTATACATGTATGAATGTGTACACATTGTATATACATATATACACTGTATGCATTTTTATTGGTGAATCATATATTGTTATATGTCATATTATTATTATTATATTGTTACATATGATTCTGCAAATATTGCTATTCCTCAATTTTTATTTCTTCTCCTGTCTTTATTGTCAGCGAGTGCTTGCAAGAAAACAATTTTCTTCGGGATTAATAAAGTCTTCTGATATGCTAAAAGCGCAAGGTTTATGCTAATCTTTTTGTTATGTTCACCATTAGATTCATGTAATTTTTGGATCAAATAATAATGGGCTGTGAAGCTGTCATTCACGGCCATAAAACTGGAGGAGGTTTAGGGGTTTGTTATTGTATCACTCAGATTGTTTTCAATGAAAGGCAGTCCTGCAAACGCTGGTATTTTTTAATCCATAATTACATGTTATATTGTTGTAGAAAAGCTTGTCTATTTTTTTTTTTTTTGTTTCCCAACTGATTCGTTTTAGCGGTATGAAATACTGTCAGATCATTTTGTTTTGAAGATATTTAATCATTTAAAAGGTATTTCATATTGTAATGTTTATTTTTAGATGTTTAGTCTTTTAATTATTGTATTAGCCTTAGATTTCAATAGATTTTTAACATTTAACACATTTCTTATTTATTGCATTGCTAATATGGGTCCTCGGTATCCAGTTTTTTCTTTTTTTCCTGTATTGGAATTGAATGACAATAAACTTCCTTGAATCTTAAATTTCTATCTTATTTCACATTGTTTCAGTCGTTAAAGGCTTCCTCTCTTTTAAAAGGTGCGTGAGAGTAAACCACACCTATGGAGCACTACCTGGCAACGTGCCAATAATAGCAACTGTAAAAACCAGTGCTTGAAACCTACATGGAAATGTTTATGCACCAATACAGTCCCTCCTGAGTCAAACTGGGTGCACCCACTGCACCGACGGGCGTTACATTTGAAAATGCTTCGTAAGAGAACCTGCGTGCTTTATGTATTTAAGTGAAGAAGAACACGACAGGACAATACACACACACATACACGTGTTGACATGTAATCTAAACGCACACTCAAAACAAGTCAGCCACACCTTGAATAGTTGGATACAATTCAACCTTTAGTTAAGCAAGTCTGTAGAAAATGTCACGTTTGGGGAAATAACCATCTAAATGAAATGGTGGTTTAAAGCCCTAAATACCAACCCTTCTCCTGATCTTTAAAATGTAAAAGACAAAATATACCATGAATATCGTGAACAGTATTGAATGCCTGCAAACCATACGACCACACAGATGTATGCAAGCACGTATGTAAATGCACACCTGCCAAACAAATGTTTTTACATTAAAAAAAAAAAAAAGGTAGGAAAAACAAATTTGGTGTGGGTCAAAACAATAGACTTCAACACAAAGGACAGGTTCCTTCCCCAGGCAGGAGCATTTGATGCGGCTGTTGCTGTGCCATTTAAGTGAATGCTAAGGTCTACAATCTTGAGCTAAAGACTTAAAAGAACTGATTCCGTTGATCGTTGATTGGCAAACTATTCATACACATAGTGGAGTTGCAATACAGCGATTAAGTACATTTGCATTTCATTTTCATTCGCGCTATGTTGGTCATTCCTTCTTGGCTTCTTCTTGCTCCTGTTTCACTTCTTCGTAGGTGGGATCCTCCTCTTTTTCATCTCCGTCGTCCGTCTTGGAGTTTGGGACCCAGAGTCCAGAGTCTATGCACCTCTTCATGTGAGCCTTGGCTTCCTAAATGGGGGAACACGGTCACATTTATCAAACGATCCACAATAAGTCATCAAAACACTGCGATAATGGATCATTGCACACACACTCGTGCTGATTCTCTTTCTTTATGTATGTTTATTGAATAAATGATTATTAAATTTAATACATTTGTTTAATAAATGAAAAGAAATGGAATTAAGAAATTTAATTTAATAAATTAGACTTAATAAATATACATTTTAATACATACGCATATTAAATGAATAATAAATGTAATAAACATGGGACAGTGCGCATTAATAAACACGTGTTAGTGCAGCGTGTAAATGTGCCAGAGTGAGCTGTGCACTCTAATGTTCATCCGTAGTCCCATTGGCAGGTTGATGGCAAAACAAAAACCATAGACACAATAGCATTCAGTCCATCACACACCACAAAGACATTAACGCTCAGTGAATACTACTGTACACATATTAGTACAATGACAGCATGATAAAAGCACAGACAGCACACAGATTAAAGACAACACATACAGATCACAATCACACAACAGGCCAGAGTGGACAGTGGAGCAGGACCATGGAGGGTATTATAGACCAGAATAAAGTCTGAATAAATAATTGTGGTTTTCCCCGTTTAGAAAATGATGTTTGCTCAATACTTGACAGTGATGACAGGAGTTTGATTTTTGATCTAATGTTGTCAGTCTGTGTGCAGAGCCTTTCTATGGGCCGTGGTCTGCTTTTATTTGCCTGTCTCCAGCTCCAGCAGTAGTTTGTTCGTTCATTCATTCATTCGTTCGTTCGTTCATTCATTCATTCATTCAAACCTGCTTTATCCACATACACTGCAAATGTATGTATTATATGTGCAAAACATTAGCTTACCGTTGGGTCCATTTTGCTAATGGCATCTTGTAACATCTGGATGTCCTTCTCATCAAAACATTTCTGCATCTCCTGCAAAAACACACAGCATGGTAATGATTTATGATTAACAGAGAGAAAAACAAAAACAAAACGCACACACAGAAGCTTCTTGAGAACAGAACTTACAGGTGGGAGGGATTCGTACACTTCAACGGGATCTAATCCTCCCGGACCCATGCGCTTTTGTCGTTCCTCTTCTTCATACTCCTTCATGGCCTTCTCGATGCGGATCTTTGCCCTGCCGCGGACCCGTTCTTTAAACGACTCCAGTTCGTCGTTGAAAGCTTCCTGGTATTGCTGATCTGCTGTCTGTATCGGCACCAATGCAGTTTAATGAATCAGAGGAAAACCAGAGTTTTTTCCCCCCCGACTATTCCATAACTCCAAGCCAAATAATGTCATTTAACCAACAACCACAACAACAACATAATCTTCAATAAACGGAAACTTCATTAATGTTGTATCACCTTAATCTTTGCAAAAAATTGACGGAAGCACCCGCGGGGGTCCACTTTGAGGCTTTTTGCCAACTCTAAAATGAACTGCATGACGATGGTCTGATGAGCGACCTGCTCCATCAATGCATGTTTCTGCAAAAACAAACCGCAGAATTATTAGATTGAAGTGCATATTCAAAGAACACCAGCGCAGGTTAGATAAAAAAAACAGGCACACATGCAACTGTTTTGTGGTGTAAATGTAATGTTGTTGTCGAATGAAAAAAAAAAAAATTTTTTTAAAAAGAAAAAAACCAGGAATATCATAACTAACAGTATAGATAGCCATCTATAGGTTATTGAATCAGGTCAACTGGACGGAGTTTTGTCTTTGAAGCTGTTTGGCCCTTTATCCATGTGGCATCATCAGCTCATGCAGGACTAGACTGGCCAGGGCTAGGACGAGGGTTAAGGCTGACTAGTTTGAGACTCATGGCTGAGTACTGTGATATTTTAGCTCTGTGAGGGTGACCCACCCAGGTTGTGACGTCGTTAGCTGAAACATTTTGGGTGAGGATCATTAACGACCCTCGGGTGGAGGTTTTGAAGACCCTCGTTAGTTGGTGTCTCATGAGTCTGCTTTCGCTGACCATTGTTGAGCTCTGTCCTTCTTCCTGACCCTGGGAGTTCTTTTTTTTGTGTAAAGTAGAAAGGACCATGTTGTCTATGAGGGAGAGATGGTGGCTTAGCCCCATCTTAAAGAGTTTTCCTCTTTAACAGAGATGTCTTCCTTCAGCCGTCTCTCAAACCATCTGTACTCCCTGTCCAAGATACAAACATCACTGTCTTCAAGGGAGTGTGTTTGCTCCCTGAGGCGTGAGTGGAGCTGAATCTGGGTCCTGAAGACTGTGTGTATGTGTCTGAAGATAGATAAAACAGATTAGATTGAAAAAATAGATTTGGATGGATGGATGGATGGAGGGACGGAAGGTGGGTGGGAGGTAGGTAAATTGATAGAAATATGGATGACAGATAGAGAGATGGATAGACGGATGGACAGAGAGATAGAGACAGACGGATAGAAGCTTTATTAATCCCTCGTGTTCCAGCAGCAGTACAGAACCATATAATACAGAATGAAACAAAATAAAAATACAACAGAGAATAAAACAGTATATGTGTGTGTGTTATATATATATATATATAGTATATAGTGTATGAAGTGTATATGAAGCCACTTGGATAAGTGTGTGTGTGCATGTGCCATCCTGCGTGCAGCTTTTGCAGTTTGCTCCTGTCTAATATCTCTTTTATTCGCTATTTATTGTCATTTTCATTTTTCCTTTTCTTCTACTTGTTATTTTTCTGAGTCTCTTGTCCTCTCAACCATGCTGGTCGAGAGAGTTTTTGTGTTTTTTATCGCTGTGGGATTTTTTTTTTTTAAACAATTTCCCTCTGGATTAATAAAGTATTCTGATTCTGATAATGGGGCCAATCGTCTTCAAGACAATCCTCAGTCCAGTTGACCTGATTCAACTGCCTGGAGACACCTTTGACCCGGACCAATGAGAACTAACACCATCACCTATTTAACCACCTGTAAATCATATCATTTAAGTACTACCAATGAAGCATTTACCTCCTCCACTTCCAGGTCAATGCACATGATGACCAAGTAGTTTGCCGTCTCTTCACACACTAGATGAGGGTTGTCAGACAGATACTTCTGGCTGTCGTCCCAACGTCGCATCATGCCTTTTGGTAAAAACAGCAGTCAATAAGTATCACTGGTTCAGTCATTGCCGTAAGACGACAGCGTTAATACCGCACCGCTGTGCTGCCCCTGAACCAGCGCCACCACTATAAACGCTAACAGCTAAATGCGTTACTTTTTACGTCTCTACATTGTTTTATCACTTTCTTTTACTTGTGTTACTGTGATTCTTGATGTTACTCATCTAGTTTAATTGTGCCAGCTTTTACGTATCAGCTTTTATGTTCTTATGTTTGTGTACGCGTATGTGCTGCCTCTTCACCAGGTTGTCACTGTAAATGAGAGCCAGTTCTCAGTGGAGGCACCTGGAAAAATAAAGGTTAAATAACAGCCCGAAAAAGATGCAGAATAGTCCTTACCAAAATGTTTGATCTGCTTCTCGTATTTCTCCACAAAGGTTTTATGCTTCTGCTCCTTCTGCTCCTCCGTCTCTTCACTTTGGTCAGGCTTGACGTTAACAATGCTCTAAGGGATGACAGCGTGACAAAAAGATAATCAGGAACGACTGCTCCGGTGTGTTTACAAAATGTCAGGACAAACACAGAGAAAATTGGTACAATATTGATCTACATTAAGGTTCAAGTGTGATGGATGCGGTATGTGCTACCCTCTGACCCACTTGTGTTTTCAGAACCAGTACCACTACCATCCTGGTCCGTGTAATAGACCTGACAGTCTGATGACAATACACACTGCCGTTATTGTGGACGACAGTGCAACTGTAATCTGAGTGAGTCTATTTACTCGGTGGTCAAAGCCAAGGCAGAAATCACTGTTCGCTTTGAAAATTGTTTTTTTTTGTACTTGACATAAGAAAAGAAACATGACAGGACCAAGGAGGTCAGGGGTCATTATATACAGTATCTCTCTGTGAGTCATGCGGTTCACTTATTTATGCGATTTCTTTTTTGTCTGTAGTCTCTGATTCTGCCCTTGTGGGTTGTGAATGTCGTCTTGTAGTGTATGAATGCAACCATAATACATATATATATACACACACACACACACAAACACACATATATATACATATATATATATGTGTGTGTGAAGAAAAGAAACATGACTCTGAATTGCAGCCTTTTGCTATTACACAGTTGTAGAGGCCAACACTGCAATCGTGGTATGATTATTATTATAGCAAACAAAGAGAGGCAGCCACAGCTACTAATGTTGCAATGCAGTGAGTATTCAAGAACAGCCAACAATGTATATTTGCAATGTGAAATTTGAAGCACCTGTTCTGTCGTTTTGAATCACTTCTTCAGTTATTTGGAAATTAATCGGTTGTCAATCAACTCAAGGAATGATTTGATTGAGTGCTGAAAATGTAAATTAAGTCACAGTGACCATAACTTTGCTGGGATACTGAAAATTCAAGTGGGTTTGGAAGATGAATGAATGAATACTGAAATTGCGTAATATTACTTGAAGCTTACCAAGTTATATTTTGTTTAGGGATCAACCAATTAATCACTTTGACAAAATAACACATCTCACACAGTATTGGTAATAACAAAATAATGGCTTCAATGTCAAAATTCTCCACCGCAATTAGAGGAAGTAAGGGTTCAGAAAAAATACAAAGAGCATATTTTACTTCAACTGCTGGTTTTACTAATCACTTTCACTTTACTTTTGAGTAAATGCACTCAGCTAAAGTGAGCTAATTTTTTTTCTTTGGTGTTGCTTTGATTATTCAGCCTCATAAAGTTATTAAATCACTCATTAAGAAATGCATTCATTCAACTGAGGTGTTTAATTTAGCAGGTGTCTAGTGCCTCAAGAAGTCCAAAACTTAATTTATCCCAAAAAAAAGCAAAATTTTAAGGGCAGAGTAAAGTGACATCAAACTTGCAGAATTGTTCAGCATCTGTAGCTTCCCTCCAGCCCTTCTGGAGCCCCCTCACCTTGCTGAAACCATCCTTACTGAGCGTGTCTACATTCCACGGCATCTTCTTTTCTTCCCGATTGTGCTCATCCAGCTTCTTCTCCCACTCCCGTTCCTCTTTTTTCAGTTTCTTCTCCTCGCTCTGGGCTTTGCTCAACTCTGCTTTGGCGTCATCTGTCTTTGAAATGCTCAGCTCTTTGACTTTCTTCTGTACCTCTGACAACTTACGCCGGCATTCGTTGCGTGCTTTAGTTAACTCGTCACTTTTTTTGTGAAAGTCTTCCATTCGCTCCACACGAGCCTGGAGGAAGAATGTATTGCAATAATCAGCCACAGACATAATGTTTAGGATAAAAACTTTGTTGTTTACTCAAACATGAGCCTCAATTCTTGTTATTGTTTAGTAAAAACAAACTTGCATAGACTATTAAGTAAACACAGACAACACCTAGACTAGGGGCGTCAAACAAGCAGTCCGGGAGACAAACACGGCCGACCAAGTGCTCCAATCCAGTCGTGAGCTCAATTTTGAAATGCAAAAATTATATTTCAGTTTCCACATAGACTCGGACAAATGATATAATACCTTAGAAATATTTAGATCTTCATATTTTTCTCTGTGGAAATGTAAATATTTTCATGTAAGTTTCCTGTATTTCGACTAAAACAATGCATAATTCTCTCCCCCAAAAAAAACAAATAAACCGAGCAAACACAAACCTGAAATGTCTGAAGAGAAGTAATTTTAACAATATTCTACCTGTTACTAAATGTTTTGTGCATTTATAGATCCGCTGTCATCTGTAAGCTGTAATGTACGTGTATGAATATAATGTAAGGTAAACACACATAAGGACAAAACAGGACATTTTACACTGCAGTTACTCTCGGCTTTGGATTCATTCATTCCATCAACTGTGCACTTTTCTATTTCCATATTTATTTGTGTTATGAGCTGACAATTCTATGACATTTCGTTACACCAGATTCACTGTGTGTGTCTGTGTAATAACGCTAAAGGAAGTCTGAGTCTATCAGTTTGGAGTTGACATTATCGATATGTAATTCCTGTTAATATTGGACTGGTTCGGCCCAGTTCAGACCAGATCTGGATGAATTTGTCCCCTGAACTAAAATGAGTTTTGACACCCCTGATCTAATATACTCTAATATACGCCTTACTCCAGTGTAACGTGTACATTTTATTTCTCGCCATAAAAGCAACATCATCCTGCTCTAACTCTCTGTAAACCTCACCTGGTGCCTCCATCGGAAGAGACTCGGCGTGTCGATGTTTGGGTGTGTTTCATCTTCGTCGTCTGACACTTCAATGTGGTCCCACACGCTGTAGTCTATTCTCGACATGATGCCAGCAGGAACCTAGCGCAAACAAGAGTTAGCATACAACAGGGCTCTGCTAAGTTCAGGAGTCTTAAAACGTCCGCCTCTCAAGGAACGCCTTTTCAACAACGCAAATAAGATAAGACTTAAGCACTTTCCACAGAGGCGTATTTATATCCAGTTGCGGTGGCGAAGTGTGATTAAAAAGCGAGCTACATAAAGACTACGATAAAGCCTTACCTTGCGTGTGCTAGCGATAAACAGCTACAGAATTCTAGAAAGAATCACCGTGCATTTCCGGTTGACGTCAGCGCGTCGCAAAACACTGACGATGACGTCAGACGTACAAATAACATCCCACGACTGCAGCAGCTCCGGCAGGGGTGTCAAACGTGCGGGTCCGGGACACAAATGCGGACTGCCAAGGGTTCAAATTCGGTCCATGGGCTGAATTTGTGAAATGTAAAAATTAGTCCTAAAATATTTGCCAAGATTTTATGTGCAGACTGGGTAAAATGTTACCACAATAGCTACAAATAGTCCCAACTTTAAAAAATTCTCTGTGGAAATGTAAATATTTTCATGTAATTAACATGTATTTACACTAAAACAAAAATAATTTCACAAAAAAAACCCTGAACGAACATAAACAACCTGAAATATCTGAAGAGAAGTAGATTCAGATACAGAATATTTATTGTCATTGTCAAGAGAACAACGAAACTGCATTGGAGCATCCATACATCAAAAATAGGTAAAAAAAAAAAAAAAAAGTACAAAATCCCACAATAATGAATACACACAAATAACCTGGTGATACCCATAAATAACTCAGTGATGTTTAGAACCAAGTTGTTTTTTTGGCACCATGTTGATTTGCAGATCCACCTTGACCTGTAATATGTAATAAACATGTATAAATTATCAACCAAGGTATAAAATTGTTTGAATTGCGTGTATTTTATTGAGAGTCCTGAGGTTGCTAATGTTATTCACATTGTTTTAAAGGACAGTTTGTGAAAAGTTTGAGAAAAGTTTGGAACTGACTTTAATGATATGGAATGCTGTTCTTATTGAACTGGTTCGGCTCACTTCAGACAAAATTAGGTTGAATGTGGCCCCTGAATTAAAAAGAGTTTGACACCTCTAAGCTAAAGAGTAGAACTAAATAGAATAGAATTGAATTTTATTGCCATGTGCACAGATTAAAAACAAGTTAAAACAAGTACATTGTTATGCAACATGACTAACATCCGTGACACATACATTGGAATTATTTTGCATTGGCCTGAGTCAATAGTAACAGAATGTGCAACAGTGTAAAGTCAAGTTCAATTAAAAGAAATGTACTGTTTACTCTGATGTGCAGTATTTTCACTGTTTATAGTACTGTAAACAGTACTATAAACCCTGTAAACCCTGTTTATAGTACTGTTTACACTGATGTGTGGTATTTTCACTGTTTATAGTACTGTTACACTGACGTAGTGGGTCGTCCAATAGCCGAAGGGTTTGTGGTTCAAGTCCTGGCTCTGACTGTCCACATGTCGAAGTGTCCTTGAGCAAGACACTGAACCCTAAATTGCTCCCAGCGGAGCCTGGCATGGTGTAGCAGCTGTCCACTGGTGTGTGAATGGGTGAATGTGAGGCTAATGTAAAGTGCTTTGAGTGCCTTAAAAGTGTAGAAAAGCACTATAGAAATGCAATCCATTTACGTATAGCATTTTCAATGTTATAGCACTGTTTACACTGATGTGCAGTTCTCACTGTTTATAGTACTGTTTACATTGACATGTGGTACTTTCGCTGCTTATAGTACTGTTTATAGTACCGTCTATGGTATACACTGATGTATACTATTTGCACTGTTTATAGTGCTGTTTACATTGTTACATTGACCATCTTATTTATTCTTATTTATATTGACTGTGTGTGTTGTC
>JAPTHA010000271.1:0-10736 GCA_029814585.1 Gymnapogon annona
TCTATCTATCTTAAATCACCCTTAATACCTCTAGGCTTGTTCAGCAACACTTAATTTCCAGAACATTCCAAATAAACTTTTTTTTTGCACTTTTGCCATTTTACTTTGTCAGCTTTGATATAATAATAACGAAATATAAATGACAAAAGCATTAAAAAAGTACACAAGACATGCTTGTACTCACACGTGGATCTCCTCCACAGCGCCTGCTTTTTTGAAAATTAGAGCTATCCTCCTTTTTCTCCAGAAGACTTCCAACGGCTCTGTTGTACATTTATTCTGTGTGTGTGAGTGTATATATATCCTTTCAATTCTGTATATATATTTGAACCTCTTTTAACTCTTCCATTTTAGCTACTTCTTTTAACTATCTGCCATGCGCCACGAGAGAGTCATCCTTCTCAATTTCGTTGTACTGTGTACAATGATAACAAAGGCATTCTATTCAACTCAATTCAATTTATTGGTGCGTTTCAGTTCCATCAATAAGTCATTTTCTATGGACATGGAGGTTAATGCTGAAATTCATGTCTGTCTGCTCGTGTTTCTGGTATAAGTTTAAAGATGCTTTAATGTGTGTGTGTGTTTTTTTAAAGCACCGCAGCTTTTCAGTGTCCAGTCGTGCTTTGGCATCTCGTCGCTGCGTTGTTGAAACGATTTGAGTTGTGGAAGCCACTGTCGTTCCAAACAACAAATCCATCAGTGATAACCAACAGACATCCCCGGCAGGAGAATCAGCAGCGTTTCCCAGAAACTAATCGCCAAGGCTTTAATAGTTGCTCGTTGATAAAGACAGATTGACCCTTTTTGCTGCTGGGACAGATTAGCTAGCATAGCGTTTAGCCGATGCCTTTTCACAAGATCCAGTTGCAATCCAATGCACCAATACCAAATACAATACACCAATAAACCAAATACACTAATAACACAATCTCCTGTTTTAGTTTAGATATTTTGCAAAGTGTTGCTTTCCAGCTCTCACAGTGCTCATCCAATCACAGGACGTGTACACTTCAGCGGTAAGGCCTTCTAGTTGGCCTTGGTGTAAGCTAGCTGAAATCTGATTGGATAAAAACTCTACCATGTTATATATCACTGGAACAGAGAAACTAAGTGGATATAATGTAACAAACAAAGAACAGACCTGGGAAAATTATTTTATTAAAAAATTATTTATGAAAAAAACCCCAAAATAAATTCTGGGCTTACAGCGTATGTTTGAGCCAACAAAGACGGCATTATGGATCCTGAAAGCCCACACACAGGCACAATCTTGTGTTGAATTATGATATTTGTGTGGAAAAAAATAGTCCTGTAGATTTAAGACGGTGACAGAGCATCAGGTTTAGATTTAGGTTCAGCCTGGAGGGCAAAAAAGCGAATTAACATTACTTTTAATTAAGTCTACTCCCCAAATAAATAAATAAATAAAATGAAATCAATTAAAATTTTACAATTTGGTGTTTTTTTTTACATAAATGTTATTTTTCCTGTAATTTTTGTACTTTACAACATCAAGAACATATGATCTAATAGTAGTAGTAATCGTCCAAATAAGTAGATAATAGATCAAATAAAATATTCATTTTATTACTTTCTGGTGACCCTTTGGAGTTCATTATGTTGGACGACCCCTCTCACTGTCTCCCTCACTGACTTAGGTTGAAATGTTCATGTCTGTATTTTGTATTAGTCTTTGAAGTTTATTTTGGTTTCCACGGTTTCATTTGTTCAACCATGTTCAGTCGTCTCTCCATCCATTGTCTTGATATCCGTCATGTTCCACCACTCACAGTCCTCACACCACTTCCTTCCTGCTCTTCTTTGTCGTCTGTGTTATATTTCTCCTTTTTTCCCCTCCCAGTTCTTCTTATGAATTTTAAAGTGACGTTTTGATTCTTACCTGGAAGACAGAGTGAGGGGAAAAATACCCTTCAGAGTGTGGCTTGACATAGTGGGTGGATATGGGTAGTGACGACCAGGGGTCTAAAAGTGTTTCCAGTATGTCTAAAATACTTTTCTTGCTCCTCAACTGCATACTTCTGAATAGCTTACAGTATGTATTTATTTATCTGCTTATTCATAGTCATCTCCTTTTGAATGTTTTTTATTTGTTTGAAATCTACAAAACTGCAAACAAAACATTCTCGAAAATCTGATGCAGCAACTTTTGCGTCATTTGAGACAAAGAGCAAGGAGCTTATTATTATTATTATTTTGCCTCTCTCCCTTGCATGCTTAAACTAAAATTGCATCCCCCGAAGACGGATTCTAGTGGGATTGGTGAGAGAGACAATGATCACAGCAGCCACTTAAGCAGATGTAAGTATAAGAAGAAGTGGCGGGCGATCAGAGTTACCTCCTGACGCACCAGGCCCGCCACTCCTCGCTGTTTTCTTGATATACTCAAGTATTTCTCTCCACATCTCCCAGGTGGGGACTCTTCTAACTTATAACAGCATCCAAAGAGCTAATGATGTGTGATATGGAGTCAGCGTGACTTATAAAGATCACTACTGCACACCTGGCATGACTTTATACCCCCCCAAAAAATATTTTTAAAAATCAGGCGGCGAGCTTTGATATCAGAGTGAACTATCCATATTTGCTCGGATGCGAGGCCACTTTGGTGGCTGCGATGCTTTCTCTCTAAAAGGAATATGTTCCTAATCCAATTCCTCAGCAGTTCCTGCAGTGTAAAACGAGACTTGAAGCAGCATGAGACAGCAATTCAGGCAATGTCCTAGGAGGGATGCTTAACACGGAGGATGAATAGACACTCTCGTTGTCAGAAAAGCATCCGGAGAGAAGGGAGACCTTTGAGTCTATGCAAATGACTAACCTATCTGCATGTAAAGCCAATCGACCAGAACATGGGAAATAGGATGTTCAGTATCAAAGTGTCACACATTAAAAGTGGATGAAAGTAAGAGAGAAAGAAAGGAGAGGAGGGGGGAGTGGGGGTGGCGGTGGAGGGGCGAGGACAGAGGCTTGCTTTTGCTTGCTGCCATGTGAAGTGTGACTGACTTAGCTCGTTTGTGCCTGGTTTTGGTCTGTTCAAATAAAAAAAGGCAGCCTCATAATCCTAAGTTTGTCACAGCTAGCAGTCCGGTACACAGAACCAAGACCCCCCGCTTGAATCCACACTCACGGGATGCATTCAGAACTGCATTTTCACACAAGCGGGCTGACTTTAATGTAAAGGGCCGGGGTCTGTGAAGCCTCAACCAGCATGTTGAAAACGGATGAGAAAATCCAACACTGCTCGACTCGACTGGAGCTCATTTACACTCCACGGCCGTGACTTAAACATGGTGCGGAATGTTAGAAAGATGAGAGATGTTTAACACTAGAAAGGCCCCGCCAAACTCTACTCTATTCCCGTTTTTACAGATTAGAGCTGGATTTTTGAACCTTTGGAAAAAAAAGAAAAGAAAAAAAAAGTCCATCCCGGAGTCTGAGACTAATAATATGAACAAACCAATGTAAAACATCTTAAAATCAAGCATGAAAAGCACATTTATACACGTTTACTTCCATCACATTACATTTTGTACGTCTCTGTACCATTTGCAGTGTTGACAGACAATTCCATCAGTCGCTGATATGTTAAAAAGTCTATCCAACTCACAGATATAAAATAGAAAAAGAAAAAAAAGAAAATACTTGATGTATCTGTCGACGCAGGTTCATTCTTGAGCGAAACACAAAAAATGACTAGAATGATTTTTTCCCCTCCTTTGTCACTATCTGGTCCATTCACATTTGTCAATGTTTATACTTACAGTCGAATCGGCTGCTTTGTGAGCACACAGCAGAACAATTTCCCTGTTATTGGCTATTGGACATATGTGTGGGAGACGTAAAGGAGAGTTTGACGAGCTCTGAAACTTTGCGCTTTATTTAAAAACAAATTCTGCCCTAGCCTGAAGATAAAATAAAAACCTTGACAATTACTTATAACCTGAAAAATTAAACAGCACACAGATTAATCAAAGCCCCTCAATAAATAAATAAATAAATAAATAAATAAATAAAATGATAATCCTCAGAGGTTTTCACACCTCAGGTCTAAAACACACACAAGCACACACACAGACACACACACACACACACACACAAAAGCATCAAACCACTCATGAATTTGGTTCATTTTTGCTGCTAATGGAAGTCGTGTTGTAAGTGATGCTGTGACTCATGTTTTAACAGCGAAAACAAACAAAAAAATTGGGTTCTTCAGAAAGCAGATGTTTCCAAAGCTGGACGTGTTATGACGGAGCCTCACCAGTAAAACTGCATCAATGCAAATGTGACTCATTCATTTCAAATAATTCCCCCATCTCTACATTTTAGCTAGAACATTAAATCTATGTTTTGACAAATTATGATGGGACTCTTAGGTCCAGTTTTACCTCATTTTATTTTGTGTTCATTTGTCTGTGGGTGAGGATTCTAACCAACATAACCCGAGTGTATTTATCCTGTCTGTCCCTACCTGGGTTTTTAAAATAAATAAAACACAACAGCATCCATTAAGATTATACAAACCACCACCGCCATCACAGCAGTACACCATGCACAGGAACATTAAAAGCCCAATAGTACGAGAAACACCAAATTATTCTACACATCACGACTGTTTTCTCTGCGGAAATGTCTTCAGACTGGGTGTAAAATTATTTCAGCCCATTCCGGTGAATTCTGAAGGCAAATGCATCCACGTATTGATTCCATGAACAGAGAAAGCCATTATCCAAATGAGGATTTACATGAAGGCACTTCACATTTCCCCTGAGATGCTGCTTGTGAGGACAACAAGGTCAAAGAGCACCCGAGGAGCCGTGTCATTAAGGTATTTATAGAGGTATTTGGGAAATGTAATGAAATAATCAAATACGAATTCACTTGTGTTTCCTGAGAACACGACAGGGATGAGATCTTAATGACCTCTTGTCGAAAAAATTTAAATATAACCATCACAGTCATACTAGTTTAGACTCCCGCAACCTCCTTTTGAGCATGTGCTCATCTTGTGTAATGAAACGGTTGATTTAAAATAAAATAAAATAATAAAATAAAAAAAAATAGTGCAGGTTTTGTAACCTGTAAATATAAAAACTGACTAAATTACTGAAACTGTATGAAGGGTGTGTGTGTGTGTGTGTTGTGCTTTTTGTCCATCGACTGTGTTCTCCATTAAATGTACTTTTTAACATGATTTTGTTGGAGATGAAAGTTTTGCTTCCGTGTGTGTGTGTCGCGTGGTGAAGTACAGTGCAGTGTATTGATCAGCTCAGCTGTGAAGGACACTAAAAATTTGTGCAGAGGAAACCAGTCAAGTGAAACCTCCGGAATAAATAATAAGGGCGATATTCTTCAAGTGAATTTTAAAGAATATAAAGGAGTTTAAGTAGAGGATCTTTCTTGTTATAAACCCAGATCACACAGATTTAGCCTCTTAAGTCAGTTTTACTCCCCAGTGCATGAAGGGTCAAATATTCATCTTGGAAATATATACCGTATCTAGTTATAAAACATTGGAAAAGTAAACGCAACATCTGCAAGACATGTCGAATGATGTTTTTTTTTTACTTACTTTGAACCTAGTCCTTATGCTCTCAGGAGCTGTTTTTATAGGGCGATATAACACAGCACACACAGGTGAGATATTACCTCAATCTTTAAACCCACACACACACACACGTATAAAACACTGAAACATTATAGCAGAAGCCTCCCTTCCCGTGCTAGAAGATAAAAAAAAAAAGAAGTTTATGTCCGGCGCAGTGGGATTGAGAGGTCACGAGAGTAGATTAGACCCCATTCCTTGATGCAAAAAATTGTTCCGTTTGGAAGTTGACAGATGTGCCATCAGTTGTGCGGAGATACCAACTAAAGATTAGATTGGTGAGCTGGAAAGATTTATGACGCCCAAGTTTTGGCAGCTGTGAAATCCAACAGGCTCTAACCAACAACTACATTTTTAGGTCCCGTCATGGAGAAAACAACCAAAGCAGCCCTGAAGAAGTAGTAAAGAGGAGCCTCAACCACACACACACACACACACGCACACGTATATATATATATATATGTCAAAATTCATCTTGAGCAGATTGCTTAATATAAATAACTGATCAGAGTTTGTTTTTTCAAAGCTTCCTATGGGTGCCTGATATATGGACTTGTACCGCTTCCCCTCTCATAGGGCACAAAGCATATATTTCATACTGCGGCTTCAGCTCCAAACAGCGAATAAAATATACAAAACAAGTTCACTCAAGGTCTTGAGTTGTTCTGCTTTCCAAAGGACACTTCCAAGTGCAGGGATGAGGGACGACCTCTCACCTCACTTCAGTTCACCTTGTTTTTCATGTATGTGAAACGTACACGAGTCATGGATTCGCGACTTGTGTGTCGGTGCCGTCCAAGGTGTTGATTACTGAGGAACTTACCCGTGAAGAACAACACTCCTTAAATCCAAGCAATGACTCCAGGGGAGAAGAACATAGAAAATATTTAATTCAGAATATACTAATATAGTAATACTTAAATATACATTTGTCTTTTTTTTTTAAATAACGCTCAGTGACTGTGGTGCAGTTAATGTATGACTATTCCATTGTATAAATCTTGCATAAATAGATGGGAATTATCACACAGATGATGGTAATACTGCAAGAGAATAAGCATTGTTTAGGTCTATTAATAGCCAGTGTTTTAGGTTTCTGAAGATGTAATCAATACCAGGAATCTGAGCCTTAAATATTCATCCAGGGTCCAATTAAATATAAACTAACTTGTGGCAACAGAACCTGCTGTGTTGAAATGTGATACAGTGCAATTACACTGTCATTTGTGGAGAAGCGAGCTGTACTCTTATGGATATGTAATCTAGAATATTCTTTCATACAGATAGTTAAAACTAAATTTGTCGTCTGAGGAAATTGTTTACGATCGCAGTTGTGCCACAAAGGCTCCCAAGGAAAGTATGATGTGGGATTTTCATGATGTTCTAAATGTATGCAATACGGCAACATCTGTCCGTAATTAGAAAGTTTATTCGGGAGGTTGAATTCAGCTGCAGCTTCGGTAAACTGACAAACAACAGAGCTGTTATGTACATCAACAGGCAGAGTGGGAAAAAAAAAAAAAAAAGAAACGTAGTCCGTTTGCTGAAGCATGATGTCTGTTCAAGCATTTTTATGTCTGAAATGAAACATAAAACATCCAAACATCTACATCACAGTTACATGTGAACATCAACAGCAACAGTTCTTAAACACTTAATACTGGCGAGGTGTTTCATCTTTGCTTCCTTTTATCTTTAGAAAGATTCAAAAGTAGACCCCTTTTCTTTCACTATGCTTAATTCATTTACAATAGAAAAAACTTTATATATATAGTGGCTTTGGAAATATGTATGTGGTGAAAATCGTAAGCGCTTCATAACAACATGCCTCAACAGTGACAAACATGTCATCAGAAGAGATCATAAACCATGAAATAGGAGCATTAGCCGTATTATCCAGGAAATTGCCCTTCTAGCTTCACAAGAGGCTCTACATTACAGCCTATATAAATGGAAATGCATTTACAGCTTATTTAGACGTACACTTCTACATTTAAAAACATAAAACCAAAAAAAACCAAAAAAAAAAAAACGTCTTCACTCAGTCCAGTTGTTTACTGAGAATAAACGCAGCCAATACTTTTGAGGTCGATGTATTGGCAATGATTCTTCATATGCTCTAATAATACCAAATGTCTGCTGGGTATCGGAGTCTTATCATGGCTTCGGCTGCTCATAGATAAAAACTCAGCTCAATATTCCACTAGGTTACTCACGTTACAATGGCCTCTTACACCACAAGGTCATTTCAAGTCCCTGAAGTCTCCTTATCTCTGAGCTCCTGTGTTTTACACTGATGTGTGTTTATTCCACAAATAGGGCTAGGAGTGTGTTTGGGTGATCTGCGGTCACATTAAATATCAATACTTTCAAAAAGTAAAATGACGACTCCCACCAATTTAATGCAATCGTATTTATTTCTGTGGTGTTGTTTTGTTTCGCCGTGTAAAAAGGGCTCAGATTGCAGTTGGCTCTTCACAGAAGACGCTAAATCCTTCACTAAAATGTGAAAGCAGAACATAATACACACATCATGGGGAAAAAAACCCAAAAAAAAGACAAAACGCATCCCTACAAATACATGATTATAAATTCTACAATACTGAAAATATTGAACAAATCCTCAAAAATTCTCACGACACCCATTTAGAAAATTCAAATAGAAAATAAAACGGCATGAACACTACGATGTACAGCATGTTGACACCTGAATATTATATTATATATATTTAAGTGCTGACAATGTAGTTTCAAAAAAGAAATAAATTGCACAATTAACCTTTAGATTTTTTTTTTAGCTCAAGTAGCTTAATTGTTGGGATACTATAAAAAACTATATATATATAAAGAAACTAAATTTTTAATTGGAAACACGTACTGATTATCCAATTTCATAAAAAAAATCTGGAAAATAAATTAGTAATTAATTGATTTAGTTTTCTGTTGGAGTTTTTTTGGGTCAATAATCAGGTAGAAATGAGGTGAATTAACCAACAAACTGATTTAAATGGGGCGGCGGTGGGGAACTACACTGTTAAAGATCATAATGAAAATACACCAGTATGTACATGGTGTTTATCTTCACAAGACAAATCATAGTTTGGGTAAAAATAAAATATATGTTTTTATCAGACATTTAAATAATGGAAATCTGTAAAGCTGTTCCTAAAACACTGATTTACACAATACGACTTCTTTGCGGAGAATATATTAACTATAAGAACTAACAATCAGTAAAAAAGGGCGGGGGGGTAAAAAAACTGGAAAGGAAATAAACAAAAACAGAACTAAGGAACAATAACCCCGTGAGTGTGTCTGCACACCTGGTTGGTCAGTAGAAGCATCAGCCAATCAGCCTCCTCAGTGGTCCGCCGCATGTTCTGTGGAGCGAGACGAACTGATGCTCTCTCCATTTTGCCCATAAGCCTCTCTGTTCTTCCACTTTATTCCCAAACACTGGCACGGCTTGAAGAGGCAGAACAACAGGGGGTCCGATCAGAGAGGACGACCTCTGTCCCGGGGTCCCACATCCTCTCAGCAAAACAATCTAGCGTCCAGTTTTGGGGGTTAATGACCACACCAGTCCAACTCCAGTCTAACCAGTTTAGTCCCAGTAGGGGGCGCAACAGCCCTGCTTGACTATTCCAGAATACTCCTCAAAAGTCCTTTATTTTTCTAAAACTTTATCACATTTATCACATTTAGACGGATGTGTGGTGGCTTCAGTTCTATCTCCAGCCTTTTGCTACAAAAAGTGTTCAACAACGAACTGGTTGACCTCCGTCCTGAGTCGCTCAGTGCACGAGTAAGTGTAGATTTGGCCACTATTTTTTTTTTCCCACAGCTGGTGTCATCTACTCAAAAAAAGGAGCAAAAAAAAAAAAAAGACAAAATATGAGAAGTGGAATGAGAAACCAATGAAAAAAGGGCAAGGAAACTTTGCAGGAACCAATTCTGACAGACTCATTGTTCTTCTGGCACCAGAACGGGGCAAGAGTCTCATGACTACGCCTTTGCTTTATGGGTAATATTCTCTGGTGCTACTTACACAACAGGTGAGGGAAAATAACAAGAAATGAATCACTGTGATTCGCTGTGTTGTTCCCTGAGTCACCGTGGCCCTGTTTAGGAGAAGACACGCTCATTTTTTATTATTTTTTTTTCTCCCCTGGAAACCGTCTACATGTCACGTGTAATAACTTAGCTTAAGTTTATAGCGTATCATTCACTGGTCTCTGAGAGCTGACGGCACTGTGCCCTTTAATGTCCCGCTGAGGAGAGGTCAGCGCAGAGGACGGATGAGGAAGTCATGTGATCAGCAGGACGAGGACAGGGACGAGGAGTGGGAGAAGAGTTGTTGTCGGTGAGTGAACGCTCCTCGAATGCGTCGGTTCTGAAACAAGAGACAGAAACTTTATGAGTGGATACGTTTCCCACAGAATGATGTGAAAGGTTTTTGTTTTTTTTCCCCAAAACAGTTATTTTAATGTTAATGAGGAAATCCCAACATGACATGAATCCCATATTCCACGTGTCCTACCATATTAATATTGTTGTGTGTATGTTCACATGTTTAATAAACAGTTGTTACACTCGGTCCTTTGAATGTGACCGTGTTAAAGTGTGAACAACTTATAAACAGGTGGACAAATGTCTAAAGAAGAAAACACACCTTTATAAAAACATATAAATGAGCCGATCAGAGATTTTTAAGACGCTAAAACTTTGCATTTTGCTCACCTTGTTTTTGTTTTGAACCCTCCGATTCTGTAAAAGGAGGAGAAAAACAGAGAGGGGAGAGATTTAGATAAAAGTTGAGGCAGAAAAGCAAGTTGCTGATTAGTCATTTCTGCATGCTAAACTTTCCTCAATACAACTACTGCCTCGTGGAACAAAAGGAGCAAGAAACAGACAAATGACCAGGCGAAGGTATTTACCATTACTCAAAGCCTAACGCCATGAAAAATGTGTACTGACTGGCTGTGCAACCCTAAATATGTCCCCTATGCAAATTCTCTTAAAGGTCGGATAAAAAAAGAGCTTGAGAAGCATGGCAACAGGAAAAGATAGTGTTATGTAAATGAGGAAGAGTAAGAATGATCGAGAT
>JAPTHA010000316.1:0-10732 GCA_029814585.1 Gymnapogon annona
TACACTTCCTGTAATGTAATGTTTCAGTATCTGAGTTTTCTTCAGCTGGAAACAGTGCCTCCAATGGCAGGAGTAATGTAGTGCAAGTCACCTCTGTTGACCACTGAGACACTGACAGGCTGTTTGCCTGGAAGACATCTGAACCTGCCAGGGACATGAACCTGCCAGAGCCTTCAGCAGGTGCCAGAACCCGACACCTCCTGAAGGCACCGGGAGCAAAGTGGTGGGTGGCGAAGCTGATGGTGGGGGCTTTTGAGCTTTATGTTGAAGGAGCAGAAACATGATGCTGGAGTCCCCTGCCTTTTCCCACAGTGGCCCTGAACCACCACTCTGCGGCTCCACTGGCAAACTAACGGCTCACTTGACTGTGGTTACAGGAAGACCATTGTTGGGAAGGACAGAATTCAGGGGGGAAGTGGTGTAATCCTGGCTCTGTCCTGGATCAGTCAGTTTGGATTTCACACAGGCCCCACAATTAGGCCCAGTGCAGCCAAGAGCCCCTGGACACCATGTTCCCTAGGAAACAGGCACCTCTTTCCTCCCAGCATGATCATAAAAGCCCAAACTAACCACATCCCCTAAAAAAAAAAAAAAAAAAACCTACATGATTAATAAATATTTTATGCCTGCCTTATTTTATTGAACTCCAGAACTATGTTGAAAAAGAGAAAACTTACGTAACCGCAAAACTCCCATAAAACTGCCGTTACAGATAATGGATTGTAAATCTGTTTTGCAATTGTATGAATATGACTCAACACTAAGATTTTGTCCCATCCTGGAGGTTTCCATGAATGCATTTCCACACACTGTAAACAACACAACTCCTGGGTATTTTTGCAAATGAAAGCTACCATTTTTCCCTGTTAAAATATTTTACGTAACAAGTTTCCACCATGAGGCAGATTATCTCCAGCATATTAAATCACTTCAGGTTGTTTTTTATTTTAAGTCTATTTGCTTTTCTCTTTCCTACATGTGACCTTTGTCATTTGTAATTGCAAAACATGGTATAGTTAAATGCAGCTTCTACAGCCCTTACTTTGACAAGTTTTATTCTCTCACTTTCTGCCGTGTTATAATGAAGTCATTAGCAGGTATTTGACCTATGAGGGTGAGACATGACCAGCATTCCACTGCACCACCCAGGTAATCATAGTATACTTCATTTTCTTACAATTGCCAATTGGAATGCATGTCTTCACTCAAAATAGCAAGCACACAGCACCTTGGTAATGATCTCGATCAGGGGTGTCAAATTCATTTGCATTCAGGGGCCGTACGTAGCCCAATATGACCTCAACCTATAACAAATTTTTAAAAATGTGCTATGATTTAGAGTTGAAAAAATAAAATAAAGAAATGAAAATATTGACATCTACCAAGTATTGATTGTTTTAATTGGATTGTTTTAATTTGGAGAATCAAATTAAATTTATCATTAATGAGTGTAAATTACAATTTAAAGATCACAATTGTTTATATTTGTTGAGGTTAATTTACATTTTTTCAAAACATTGTTTAAAAATGTTAAGATTTCATTTTTACAGTGAAAAAAGTTTGTAGTTCTGATTACTTAGAGGTTTTTATGCCATTATTTTACTTGCGATCGCATTGCTGTGAATGTGCTCTAAACTATTTTTGAAGACCTTTGACTGTTAATGTCTTCCTGTGTAATTTAAAAGGCCTGATAATAGTGTCACTATGTACACATGTTTAGCATGTTAGCACGCGACCATTCGCTTAATGGCACTGAACACAACTGAATATTTAGTCATTAGGTCAAGAATTTTCTGAATTTTTAGATCCAAGTGGAAATAAACAGAGGAATCGTCTCAAGCTTTCACCAAACAACCAACCAACATGTCAGTGCTCCGAGGAAAAACAAGAAAAGAAATCATGCCCGATTGAAAAACAGCCCCACGTCAATAGAGTATGAGTGAGAGCATTACTGTACACAATCAACATACGACCCACAGGAGTCTGCAGTGCCGCTCTTATCCTTCCATCTCTGTCTCCCTTCTCTTATCTCATTGTGTCACAGCTGAACATAACACACCAGAAAATGTGAAATTGAAAAACGCAGCCCATTAAATAGCATTTGTAATGTTTTGTTGCCGCGTTCCGTGGGCCGCCCCTCTGTGTCCCGCTTAGGTCAGCTGGCGGAGGTATTTAAACCTTAACTTCTCCCTGTGACGAAATTACCTCGGTGTATCTCTCGACGGCATATGACAAATTGCAGGGGCTTTAAGGATTGTTCCTTCAGTCGTGTCGTTTTGTGCAGCACCGGCGGCGAGAACCATGTGAGCTGAGGAACTGTTTTTCAAAGGTACGTAGTCAGTAAAAGCCAGTAAAGTCACGTCCAATGTGAGTCACGTTACCTTTCATTCAATTAGACTTAACTCCAGCCCACACAAATGGCATTGAAATAAATTGATGTAATGACAAGAATTCATGCCTTTTGCAACTGTGAGAGGTGAAAATCCACCCCTGCAATTTCTGGCTTTGCACTTGGCATGGCATGTAATGCGATCTCGGTTGAGTCGGAGGAAAACAAACGCTTTTTTTTTTTCTTTTCTCACTCTGTGTTTTACATACAAGTGTGAGTTGCGCGTAAGGCGTTTTCACTTATTTTAGGAGACACAGAGAGAGAGAGAGAGAACTGCAGGGGTTGCTGGTTCATTTCTCCACCTATGCAATGGAGAGCAGATAATTGCTCCATGGCCAGAAGGCTTTGATTGGCTGGCTAGTTAGTGATCAGAGTGGAGCGATGCCTGGCTCTCTGTGGACGCCGAGAACTCTGTAACATATAGCAGAGAGGAAGTGGGCGGAAGGTTTTTTTAAGCTGCTCCAATCCTCATTTTCTTTATGACCTCTTGCATGGGTTACAATGTCATGTAATGCCATACAATTTGAAGTTAGCCATGGGTATTTCTAGCACTTATGAGAATTGAAAATGCAAGTATGGATTTGACCACCAGCATGCACCGTGTGTCACAGATTCAACTTAAAACAGTTTCAGAGAGATTCAGATTCTGCAAACAACATGAAAATTTCTTCAAACGCATGTGCTTCAAGGTATTATCTAGCGTTGTTGTTTTCTGTTTTTTTTCTTTTTTTTCCCGGAAAAAGTTTTGTCCAAACTGTTTGTATTGTGAGTCAGTTGCTTTCCATCCTTGGCAATGGATGTAGTAAAGTTCTTACTATTTAATTATTTCTGACTTTTTTGGACCGAAACAGATTAGTATCAAACCTAACATCTTTCTTTCAGTAAAAAGGAATAGTGTTTTCCTGTCCAGTGATTCACTTACCACAGAAGACAGTACTAAAGATTCTGGTTGTATTTACAAAAACACACATCATAAAATTATATCCATAAAGCAGGATTGGGAAAAAAAAAATGCACAAATAAAAAGTGACATTTATCTAGTATTTGGGTTAATATTTTTACTGGATGGAAATAACTGGATGTTGGTGTGTTGATTTTTATACAGATGTATGGACATTTTCTATGCAGATAATTAAATAAAATAATCAATAGAGTACCCAATGATTGAAAATGTTATGGATTAACTAGACTGAAACTCTCAAGGGTTATTTCGTTATTGCAAGTGGTTTTTATCAATGACAGTGCACTGACATCTAAAAAACAACAAAATACACATACACACACACACACACACACACACACATATATATATATTAACTAGATATAAAATATTGTGCAATGGAAGTATGTACAAATTAGTGATAGAGTGAGTGGGGTCAATTCTAAAAATATAAAGGTAGCATAAAAATCTATCAATCAATCTATATAATATGTTTTCTAATAATAATAGTTTAAGAGGCATGCATTTAAGGGATGTGAGTCCCACAAATGACAAAATAAACAAATATACCCTCCGTTGCATAAGAAGTCCACGGCCACACACACAGTGTTAAAACACTATCATGTTGTTGTGGGTCCCCTTTGTCCCCTCCTTTTGCTCCATCTGTGAAGAACTTCAGCTGGATATTTGTGATGGCAGGGATCCCTCTCAATGAACAATGCTGCGAATGAAAAGAGGCTTCTTCCCCTTTTCTCTGCCGAACCTTCTAGTCCACTGCAAGTTTACATGACCCTTCACCCTCGTCCTGCACAGGCTGTTGAGTTTTGTTCTGCAGCTTGTGTTTGGGCATATAAGGAGGCATTGTTGCCTGGGTTACAGCAGAGAGATGCTGAGTTCAGGAGTTTACGTAAGAAGGCATTTCTAATTGGCTCAGCCTCAGTGTTTTAAAGGATCATGTGAAAGACAACTGGCCATGGCTTCACTTGTGGAGAAGTGCACAAATGCACATTTGCTTGCACATGTGTAGAAGCCCAAAATACCTACGCCGTAAAAGATGTCATTGATGTTTGGACAACTGTCACGCGCAGAAAAAAAAGACCAAGAAAAGTCATCTTTGTTTTTAGAATGTTTGTAGATAATTTATGTCCTCTAAATTGTCTGCGCTCCCTGTCCTGTCTGTCAGTTTTTTTGGTCGAGTGATTTTGAGTTGTTTACTCGAGCACATCAACTCACTTTTCACTCTCACTTAAACTGAATGAGCTTCCCGCATTTACGATATTTCACTAAGCCTGTTTGCCAATGTTAGATACGTCCATCATCACACGTCTTGTTCAAGAAAGACAAGACAATGGATTTATTAGGGAGACAGATGAACTTCATTTCAAATCCCATCATTCTGTTGAGTGTCTAAAGTCGAGTCAGTTGATGTGAGTATGACAGCTGTCACATTCATCACAGCCCAGTCACAAACAAGCGGGAACACGCTGGCTGTTGAGTCTGAAATTCACAGTGCAACACAGTTTCCTGTAAAGTGTAGCCTGCCATGAGGGCTCTGTGTAAGATCATAAAACGCTTGGCATTTTGACTTGTGCCTTGTGATTTATCTTGCCTTGAGACATAATTTGGTCTGAGCCCACAGCGAAATATATACTTGGATAAATGCTATGGCTTTGAGTTGAAATAAACAAATCCCTAATGCCCTATCAATGTCCTTCCTGTTGGAAACAGAATAACTCCTTTCACTTACCAAAAGGAATATATATCATCAGATAAATGCTCCCTAGAAATAGGAAACCAGGGACAGGCTTAACCACTTCTAAGCCCTGCTTCCCCATAGACTTGTGTTTATGATAAAGGGTAATGAATGGAAAGTGGATTTTATCAGTGAAAGATGGAGGAATGGTTAGCTTGAGTGATGCGTTTTGTCCCACATGGCACAATCAAGGCCTATTTTTGAAGTATAGTCCCTCGTGTCTTTGTAGGCCAATTTTTGTGGATATTGGCTGTGGGATTTTGCAGGCACTGCTGTACAGTGGCGTATGAAAGGCAGCGGAGTTATCTCGAGATACAGGAGTATTGCCTGCCATGCAAATCGCACAGTCATCTCCAATTTCATAGATGAACGTTGAGTGAAGTCTAAATGCAGATCCATATATTTTGTCCTCAACTACTGCTTAGTGGTTTTGCCCACTGGCCTCCGACGTGGATCATCTCAGGATCCTTTTCCGCTAAATTCGTTCTGGTTTCTGAGCCGGTTCTGTTCAGGATTCTTGTATGCTTGGTGCCATCTAGTGAACCGATCCGCCTTTTCCACCATTTTTTGTGCGGAAACATTGTAAAACAGTTGCGCGTCATCAACAGAGGACGACGGGTCGTGATAGTTAGCGGTGCAAGTTCTTCACAACACTTTTGAAGTAGTTTGAGCGCATCTTCTTATATGTTCTAGCTTTTGATGGTTCTTAGATGATGACCTATTTACTACCAAGCACTGGGCTGCGGCAGCTGCACATTCTGCACCACACATCCAACCATTTATTCCATCTTTTTCTCCAGCCTCGAGGTTATGACACCCCCACTAATGCTGTTTGCTATAAACAACACCACCTGTGTGTGATGAATGGAAATTCAACTTTTGGTTAAAACACCTACTTAATGTTGTTCAATGCAATTCGGTTGGTTTCAAAGCAGGTGCATTCATGAGTGTTGTTGCACAAAATTACGTCTTATTTTTCATTCAGATTTGTTTAATGTTTATTCTAAATCGAGTCACTCATCATAAATCTAGTCACTTAACCTCCACATCGTCACTTCATGCACACATCTTGCACCTTAGGTATGCATTGTTTATATGTATGTGTACATGTGTGTAGATACGTGAGTATGCATGCATGTATAAACGGTATATGAAGATATGTATGTATGTTCATATGTGTATGTATCTAGGAAAGTATGTATATAGATGTACTGTATGTATATATGCATTGCTTATGCGTGCTTGATTGCTTATTTATTGACACATGCCACAATCGTCCACAAATGCATAGTGTGTATGCCACATAAGAATTCAATAAGAATTCTTTGTGTTATTGCTGCTGTAACGCACAAATTTCCCCATGGTGGGATCAATAATGTTCTTATCTTCTTATCTTCATTCATTTTCCAAACCATGTGACATACATTAGTAGTTACGGAGGTTGCTGGAGCCTTATCCCAGTTACAATTGGGTGTCAATACACCCTGGATGTCATCCAGTTCATTGCAGGGCTTTTGATTAACACATTCAGTATTTATGTCGGCTTTATGCTGTAGTAGGGTTGATCCATAAAATTTCAACAACCTATCAGATAGAGTCATTGGTGGATGGAGTATACGTTTATACCACCAGGTGTCAATTCAGTGGCAATGGTAAGTTTCAGTGGGTTTTCTTAAAAATTGTGTTATTGGATGATCATTAATCTTGCGCACCTCAACAGACCCTAAAGCTATCTGCTTAATATATCTGTTATTTCCAATTACTATTATTATTATTATTATTATTATTATTATTATTATTATTATTATTATTTCCAACATACATCAAGATGGGTTGCTTGAGTGTAATTTGTAATGGTGCATTCGAGGTGTTAGCAATACAACGCTAACATACTGGATTGTTTTTATTCCTCATCACAAATGTGTACCATTTCCTCTGCATCTCGTCTCTGTGCCTGTCTTGTCCTTTTAAAACATCTCCTCCCTCCTGATGCTCCTGATCAGAGCTGGCACTGACTTGATTCAAATAAGACTGCACACTGGGCATGGACACTCCCACCAACTTGATGGAATCACAGTCAATGGAGAGTTTTCCTAATGGGCTGACAAATTAATGAGCAGACTCAAGTCTCCGTGCAATCATCGCTTCAACACCAGCATCAGTGAAAGCGTTTGGCCTTTCTGGGAAACAGGAAGGTCCCTGTAATACTGGCCGTTAGTGGGTTAAACAACACTCATCTGTTTTAATATGTGCTCCTAATGGAGAAAACAATAATAAAAGGTTACTGCTGATCAATAATTTGGACAAACAAAACCCATCTGTCTCAAAGATTAATAAAGCATTGAGAAGGGATAGACTTTCCAGTTTGGGTGATTTATTTTGTTTTTGCTTATTAACACCTTGTGTTGTCCCTGCGCTGGGCCATTTTTTCATCAAGCCCTAATTGACTGTAGGATTTTGCTGAAGTGTATTATCAATCTCTATCTGTTTCGTGTAGAAAGACATTGATGAATGGAAATAGCTTTCCTTTGTTGACTGGATTGGACACACTTACCGGCCACTGCCCGGGCCATGTAATGGAGCTCATGAGAAGCAAGCCAGCAGATCAATAAAGCATTGAAATAAGAAGATGAAATCCCCCCTTTTTTTTCTCAATGATTAGAGACTGAATGACTGAATTTGTTACATTTCAAAACTTTATTTTTCTTTTGGCTTCGAAGTAAGTCACTGGCAAAAAAAAAAAAAAAAAAAGGGCCAAAACAACCACCTCAAAGATTTTTCTCTCCCCTCTCCGCCTCAAGCCCATTAAAATTCTTCTGAAGTTTTTTACATATCACTACATCAAATGCACATAAATTATGAATGTCTCATATAGCAGTCTTGCACTTGTAGCCCCCGGGTTCCCTTGAAACTGATTTGGTGTCTATGAACTTTGTTGTTACAAGGGCCAGAGAAAATTGGAGTAATATGCTCCCTCCATGATTGATCATTCACGGCTCATAATACAGAACATGCCATAATAAACATCTCCACCTCGCGTATTACTTTCTTACAATTGTGTTCATTTCACCATTAATGAATTTACTGTCACGTAGTTGGTTTTAATATTAATGCGTGGGAATGACTTTGTCGTAAAGGGCCGATGTGTCACCAGGGCTAGCAGGGATAACAGGCACTGCTCCCAGACATCACAGGCAAACGGGGAATTTCAGCAAGTTGAGTACAAGGGGATACAGGAGGGAAGATGAGTGCCCATGTACTCATTATTTTATCCAATATAAATATATATATTTTTACACCAGCTATAATTTTCCGCACTATTACATGAGATATAACATCTTTAATAAGACTAGATGTATTTGGGTTATCTCACCAATCAGTCCCCTTGTCCATATAAAATATATATTCAGTTTTCCGACTTTATAGTGGTAGTATAATGCAGAGTTACAGGGAAAAAATAGCAGATGGAATAATAATAACAATTTAAAAATGCTATCATTATATACAATAGCTTGGGTTGTGGATCAGACAGCATTTACAGTATATAGATCAACTGATTATGGACTGAAACACATCGCGTCTATATACATATTTAAATATTTCAATGATAGTAATCAAGTAATCCACTTCCTATGCTCATTGTGGATTTTCACAAAGCTGCTGTTGGGTTAGGGAAAAATACAGAAAACAAATGCTCATGGTGAAGCTGGAATCGTCAAGTTGAGTGATCGTGTCCAGTCACATAGTGCCCTGTTGAGCCAGTTTTTTACAAGCGAAAAAGCTGAAGATGTGTCAGTGTGCCACAGGGATGACAGTTTTAAAGATTTCTGAGGCTACTCTGTGTTTGGGAACGGACAGAGGCGCTACAACAATCAAGATAATGTTGTGTTCACATGGTATCTGTGGAATGATGGACGTGGTAAATGAACCTCGTTATTACTAATAAAACTGAATATTAAAGTATGTGCTCCAAAGATCATACGATGACCCATGGAAGTAAAATTACAAGTCACATCTTATAAAATGCAATTAAATTACAAGCAAACTTGACTGTTCTTCTAGTTTTCTCCTCTCTCTAGAGGTTGTGGTAACGATTGGTGGGTCTTTCGTGACTGGAAACTCTGCAATTTTTACAATATTGTGACGATATCTAGATTGTTTCTATTGATTGTCTAGATTGTCGCGGCCCATTTTACCCTGTCGACCTATAATGAATCAATACCGTTTTCACTCTGGCCTAACACTAAAGCGTGTGTGTAAATCAGACCCTCAGCTGACTGACTTCCAGTAATCGTTCATCATGACTTCTTCAACAGCGGCAAAACAACATCTTACACCAACTCTGTGAATTAATGTGGATTAAATCTGAACACTTGTGGACAGACATTAGACCCACTATTTAAAGGAACCTGTAACAATATAAACCCATACATTATGTCAAATAGAGTAAGTGTAAAACTTCCAGGCTGCTGTCAATTTAAATGCCCACCTATACTAATGAACATACTTAGGAGGCAGGTTGTCAATGTGTGTTTCTCTGTGTCTCACACGGTTCACTTAATTATGTTTTATTTTGTTTCTGTCATTGTATTTGTTTTGTGCCTTTGGGTTATGTGTCTTGTTTTTTTGTCATTTTTTTTGTCTATTGTCTCATCATGTTATAGTGTAGGAATGTAACGTAATATTGTCTTTAAAAAATTAAAACCAAGATAATATTTTTCAAAAGTTACATCCTAATGTATTTTGTGTATAGTGAATAAATATCATTACAATACACCTCGACACCCTTCTTAAATATGGACTTTTCCTTCCCCTTTTATATCTTTGGTGTCTTTTGTCATCAGTGGTGTGACAATATGTCAGTCATTATGTTATTATGATCATAACATAACTAATGTAAGCCAGACATAGTATGAGTCTGCTGTAACGGGTGCTATCAGTAGACAAAAAAAGAGCTTTGTCAGGAGCCGTAGTCTTGGGCTTGGACATCAAGCTGTGTCCATTTGGCTTCCTGGACGTGATTTATCCCCATCAGTCCAGCTGAGCTTCTCCAGCTGTTTGTGCGATGGATAATTTTACATTGGCTCACAGTGAATATGTGTTGCTTTCCAATGGCATCCGTCTCCGCTACTTATCCTGATCCCCAGAACATTTGGGTGAGCGTTCATGTTATTTTTTGGCTCAGGCCTTTCAGACAGACTATACCCGGCAGCAGATAAACTCGTAACTACAACAATCTAAGTGGATACGATAAAAAAAACAAACAAAAAAATATCTATGAGTGCTCCTCTGTGTAAATCCCAGGTCAGATCCTTTGCTGATGCTATGATTATACCCAACCATAGCCTTGTGCTTTGTTACTATTTAATTTTTGATATGTTCCTCCATCAGATAACCAACTTTGTCATCGCAGCCGTCACATTCACCGCTCAGGCATTGTTTTCTCTCAGTGACTCTAGCGTGATCCAAGCACATCTGACAAATCTGTTTTCATTCACAACCTTATTTATAACTTATTTACTACTCTGACATGTCCCTGGAGCCTCACTAAAGTTGGATTCCCAGGCTTTGAGAGAAGCAAGCAGTGTATCCTGGTGCCTGACTCATGTCTGTTCTAGGGGGGGGGGGGGGGGGGGGGGGGGGGCGGGGG
>JAPTHA010000326.1:0-10732 GCA_029814585.1 Gymnapogon annona
ATATGGAAAATATTCTAAATAATATGATGGGCTGCTCTGTGAAGACGCTACTTAGATTGAGTTTGTTTGTCAGGGCAGACTCCACGCATGCCAGGTGGGGTGATTGATTACACCAGAGAACGGAGAGTCAGCCCTAATTTCACTCTGCTGCACATGGGCATTGGTATGTAACGTGGTGACTGTGTGTGTGTGTGTGTGTGTGTGTGATTGCTAAATTATCAAACATGATGCATGTTTCCTCAACTATGAGCCAGTGCAAGCCTGACACAGGAAGCAATTATGCTTAACTCATACATTTGTGGTTAATTAAAGATCTTTCACCTCCCTTGGATAAGCAGGTTATCGCCACAGGAGAGGAGTCGGTCCATTAGGAGACCTGAGACTCTTTGATTTTGTGGCAGTCTTTTTTTTTGTCTTGTTCTTACATGCGAGCGGTCTTCCATTGCCTCAGTGACAGAGAAGCAGCCCAACGTCAAGCATAAATGCTGTAGATCAATAATATTTATCCTGCTGCAGCTGCTGGAACTGACCTAGCCTAATCTTTTAAATGGTCTCGGGGTCAAGAATATAACTGTTGAAATGCCATGAAAACACTTTTGTCTTGCTGTGAAAGTCTTTTTCCCCTTTGAACTGAGCGCTTTAGCTGCATTTAATGAGCTTGGTGTCTTTGCTTTTAGCCTGGGAGAGCTGTTTGGGTTCCTGGTCTGTTGTGCAGTAATTGGCTTAATGAGACCACTACTCTTGTTCTTTAAATACCCTCCTGATCTTAGTGCGCCTTTCAGAGTTATTGGCCTTCAGCTGACTGCTCTAGCAAATGAGTGTACCTTTCATCTACCGGTCTTTTTATTTAACATGATTTTATCCACTTTCCAGCATCTGAGGGCCTACAGTTATAAAAGTTATTTCCAATGAAAACCTCAAGCAAGAAAAAATAATGATGGCATTCATAATGTCGACAAGAATTGATAAGGGTTGAGTAGCTTTTCTCTCACAAAGGCCCCTGGAGCTTTATAGGAAACAACTAAATATAACCAAAGACTAAAGACACCACTATTTAAATGCTTTCAAAATGGCGTTTTTGTGCAAATGAAACGCGTCTAATGTCTGTGTGGCTCACCAGCCAAAGCTGATTCTCTTTGCATAAACTCACTGTAAGAAATGTTGAAGGTCAAGTCTGAAATTAATAGAGGTTTCATGCTTCGCTGCCCCCCTAAACATGCCCTGGGACACACAGGCTATGCTACCTATTTACAGTCCAACAGTCTTTCTCTGTCAGCACTTCTCTCCTCACCTCACCTATAGTCAAAGGCAGGACTCCCTTGTTACCTTTTTTGCTGTTATTAGTTATTATTACAAAACGATTATAACGTAGCCATTACAGTGTACATGCTTTGTATGATAGCCTGGTAGTTTTCTTAATTAAAAGGGAAATCAGAATACTGATTGCCTAAATTGCAGTGTCATCTTTATTATTTTAATCAAAGGAAAGGCCAATCTCATCATGTAATAGTACCAGTGGTTGCTTTCAGGAGTTCATAGATATTTGCATTATGTTGGGTGATATGCATAATGTTGCAAAAATGAGGAAAAGGAGCCAAACATTTAATAGTATTCTCTTTTCTGTCCGTTTTTAAAAAAATATGATTTCATTTAGATTTTTCTGCAGATAATATTACAGTTACATGTATACCCTACAATTCTACATTCCCAACCTACATTGGCAGGATCAGAGACAACAGACATCAGCCCCACCCCCAAAAAAACACAACCACACATGGTGAGTGCAAAAAAAACAACAACAAAAAACCCCAAACAAAAGTACAGTAAGTGACTTGTCCAGGGTCACCCCCCCTCCCCCAGCCTTCCCCCTTGAGTAGCTGGGATAGACTCCAGTGACCCCCCGTGACCCTACAAAGGATGAAGCGGGTTTGGAAGATGAATGAATGAATGAATAAATAAGTGAACCGCCTGGTTCAGAGAGAGACATATATTGACCTCCAACCTCCTAAGTCCTACAAGCTCTGCTTGGGAGAAAGAGCTGAACCAATGTGGTGCATACATACATACTGCATATAATCTGTGTGTGTGTGTGTGTATAATATACATCCTGCAAAAAGTATTCAGAATGCCATGGAGACCAGGATTATGGAACCACACAATATATTACTATCTATAAACAGAAACTCACGGCTCATACCTCTTGGGGAGGACACAGTGTACTGGTTGCCAAGGTGACCTTGATCTACAGGGTAGTATGATGTGCACAGTGGATGTCAGAAAGATAACCCTACACTTGCTTTGTAAGAGGGGTGTGTGAAGCCTGTTATTGCAGGGACCACAGTCCAGATTGTGTTAAATGGGTGGCTCTGTGTTGATGCTGACCTTTCTGCAGGAGGTCAGAGTTAGATTGAACTGTCAACAGTTTAGTGATCCAGAGCCGAGAAAGATACGACAGGATAACAGGAGAGTAGAGGAAACAGCCGTTTACTCTACAGTGTTTTACTCATCCAGGGTAGAGCCACTGAGCTAATATGCAGATTAATCTGAAATCTTATCATCCCTCATATAGTATTTTACAGTGCCATTTATAAAGAAACATGGGCCTTTAATACAATTTAATACCACGTTTTCCATTTAGCCTTCTGAAAACAGCTAAATTCATTGGTCAGGCAGCTGAAGTAGAGGAAAACAGAGTAGAAGCAATGCATTCTGGTCCTGGTTGTTTGGATGAGTGCTGGCTGCCCAGTCCTATCTCCTCTCTGCTTCCCTCCCTCCCTCTCTCCCTCCCACCCTCCCTTCTCAAGTCTGCACTGCACTGAGAGAAGCATGTGGAGGAGAATTGTAAATGTGCAGAGCTTTCTGAATGTGTGTATGGTGAGTGTGTGTGTGTGTATATGTGTTTCCAGGAGAAAGACAGCCAATGCAGGAAAGGAGATAGGAATTACAAGAGGGAGCGCCTGCACCACTGCCCTCATCATACTGCATGTATGGTTGTGAGCATGCATGTGTGTGTGTGTGTGTGCATGCTGCAATGCTGAGTAGGTAGAGATACTGCCTTGGCCCGCCCCCCTATCGCTGGGATTATGTAGAGGCCCAGGGCAGTATTGCGTCTCAGGGAACGAGGAGTGGGATCAGGCCTGCACAGAGTGGGATGAAGGGCCGGAGCTGTTGGGAGCCGGGGACGGTCCGCTCCCTCTGCAACTCAGGCTGTCTGAGTAAATTCAACCAGGGTCAGTACAGCCATTGCTGACGCTACAGCGCAGGAGCTCCGGAGCTGTCACACTCCTTTCCATCTGCCCAAGAGGAAACCTTCCTCATCCCGCTATCTCCTCTACATCATGTGTGTATATATGTGTGTGTGTGTGGCAGCTTGTCATTTCTTCATTCACCTTCGTCCGTCTCTCTCTCTCTGGGATCTGTCATCCTGTCGCCATTGGATCCTCAGATATCTGTAGCCTCCTTTCAACATTGCAACCCTTGACGCTACCTCGCTGCATGCAGTCTCTCCTTTCCCTCTTTTGCCTCATTGTGCTGCTCTGCCTCAGTCTCATTTCCTCTCTCTTCTTTGCGCCTGCTCCACTTTACATTTGCATATGGATGAGTTGGAGTCTGCCAGGCCTAAGTGTTGTGTTGGCAGCCTGCATCTGTGTACGTTTATTAGAATTCATTGCATCATCACGGACAGTTTGAGGCAGTGTTTCCCAGGGTCCTAAAACCTACCTTTGAGTGAATGCGACTTTGATGTGCTCTTGTAATGTATGTAGGTGTGTAAACCACTGATTGATGGGACATTTGCACCACCTACTCTCAGGAAGCGGTGCCTTTATGACATGTTGGAGGAGAGAGAACAGATCAATATTCTGTTACCATGTGGGTCAATGCCATCATATAGTGTGCTTCATTTATGGTTGTGTTTTTAGCTCTGAACTAACAGTGAGAGCATTTCTCCTTGTGTTTCTGTCTTTCCACCTTTCTCACTTCATCCATCCTTCTTTGCCTATAGCATTGGACATTGTTGGTTTGAACAGCTGTGCTACTCAGCCCTCGGCTCTCTCTCTCTCTCTGTCTTCTCTCTGTTTCTCTCGCTCTGTCTCTCTGTCTTCTCTCTTCTGTCTTACTTTGGCACTTTAGTCACTAGAATGAATTTTGACTCAATTTTGACTAGTGCTGGTAATATTTACAGATTGTTCACAGTTATCCTTTGCACACGTTCTATAATAACATTCAAATGTAATAAAAATTACACAAAAAACATGAGGGCTAATGCATCACATCTCTGAACTCCTCTAATGTAATAATGTAAACATTCTCTAAGGACAAAATACAACTTGTTGTTCATTGCTGGTATCACCACAGATTTAGATAATCAGAATCATATGAATACCTTGACCTTTTGGTTTAAGTGTTATTTTAGTGGTATAATCCAAATCTTTCCAGCCTCTACAATGGTTATCTGAGTTTGTGAGATTGTTATTGTGATATTTAAAAAAGAAAATTACAGCGCTGGAAATAAGATGTGTTTATGGAATATGTAAGCTTCATATTCTGTTTTTTTATGGATTGAAGTGTTCATAATGTAAATAACATGAGTTATAAATCTTGTTAGAATCTGTGTCAATGCAGAGTTGAGTCCTAAACAGTTATTCAGGGCAATTTTATACATATTTAAATACAGTGTTTATTGTCCCAACTAAGCTTTAAAAATAACAAAAAAAATGTCCTTAAAATTGAGATGTTCTAACACAGCTGAATAGCCTGTGACAGTCATCCTCTCTGCTGTGCATGCATCACTCCATTTTGGAGATGGAAGTACTATTAGACGAGAACAATATTAAATAGTCATAAAATCAAAAACTATGGTAAACATTTTTAAAATACATGCAACGTTTAATAGGGCCGAGCAGGGCTTGTAGGACTTATAAAGTCAGAAGTAAACATATGTCTCTCTGTGACTCATGTGGTTCACTTATTTAGTTAGGGTTACATTACAGTATATCCGTTTTTCTTTGTGCTTTAAAAAATAATTAATTGATTAAAAGACGTTAGCTAGTTCAAATTCAATGACCCACTACATTGCATTCATGTTTAAAAATAGGATACGCTCAAAGGTGACATTTTCTGCTTTGTTCATTTCTATTCTATTATTTGTATTGTTAAGTATTGTGATCTCGACATTGCCAGAGAGCTGAAAATCGACAACATCTGCAGTTGTCCTTCAGTGGAAATGTTCTTGAGTTCTTGGACTGTGACGGTGAACACGGTTTACAAGCAGAAGATGGTTGACTTGTAAAACCTCTTCACTTCCATGTGAAATTCCAAATCAACTCGATAATCACTTTTTGTTCAGTCTGTTGGAGTTCCTCTGATTCTTTTCCACTAGAAGGAAGGGAACGGTTCACAGCAATGGAGGTTGTCTTTTTATCACCCCTGTCATGACACAGCTCTTACACTGTATATGTTTTTCAACAAAGGTCACAAGGAGTGCACCGTCAGCCGCACTGCACATCTCCCTGCCCTCATCATTTTTTAATTTTTTGACTCCCAATACACATGCATTAATGAGTTCTTCAGAGACACTTGGACTATCTGCTCCTGAAGGTGGTCACCTCTGCTCTGGTGTGACGGAAACCTTCATGCCTCATTATCTCAAAGTGCTGGCACTCAAACAATAAGTATGATGGATCACATTTTACAGTGTTTTAGGGTTACTTTCACACGGTTCACGATTTTCATTAATGTTTCTTTATTATCAGCAGATCAATGAGAGACGGTAGCAGTTGAATGGAGACTCAAATTGGATCTCAAGGTTTTCACCATTTTGCTCATTTTTTTTGTTGCTTTATATTTTTTTATTTTAAATTTTTCATTACACAATATTACAGTTAAGTTTGTCGACTCCAAGGTTGACACCCACAACCCACAAAGACAGGATCAGAAACAACAGACAAAAAAAAGCATATGAAGAGCACAAAAAACACAATTACAGTAACAAAGACAAAAAAAACATGAATAAGTGAAATACATAAGTCAAAGAGACATATTTTGACCTCACACCTCCTACGTCTGCTCATTTTTAAGTCAGAGGAGTGTCCTTTTACGACACCTAGTTATTTATAGCAATGGCATTATATTGCTTTATAAAACTAATTTTCATTTATTTTAAGGACTTTTCATTAGCGATCAAAATGTCTTGTAGCTAAATAAGTATATTAAATATATGACTGATTGAAGGTTTATCACTTAAATGCAAAAATCTTCAAATTCATTACTGCCATTAACATGAACTTTTCCAGTAATTACCTGCTACAGTATAATGATGGGTATTTTCTTGCCTCGAGATTATCTTTGACTGTTGACAAATTTATACTGTCACATGGTGTATTATATCATATTACTCAGCTCTAGTGTGTGAACTTTGCACTTCACACTTCAGGGAGGGACAGTTTTTACCTTATAAGTAAGAAGCAATGCAGCTTCCAGAGGCTTTTGGGTTTTTATATGTATAGAACGTGCTAATGAGTAGCTATTTTTAAGACTCTAGAAACTAAGTAATTAGGAAACTGTATGTCTCACAGGCTTCAAAAAGCAACCTTGGTTATGTAGTATCTCTCCTTTGCACAAACCAAGGCACCTCACTTCTATCTGCAGAGGCTGTTTGCGTGCATGTAAATCAGTGCTTCTCAATTATTCCCCCCTCGGCCCCATCTCCACCAACTGCCATGACGAGAAAAAAATATTTGTCTATAAAATTGTAATAAGAGCCTTATAAATAGGTCCTTTGCTATGGTGTGAGTTTCTTTTGGTACATCTCCTTGTATGATGCTAACATGTTTGCTAGTTTACTGTTGTAGCGTTCACAAAGCAAGATGATTATTAACTATTCACCATATTTACCCCCCAAAAAAACCCTCCAGTGTCAGCATGATTGGCGTGTAATGTCTTTAAGGGACGCCTTCATTTATTTGTTTTCATGATGTCTGCTGACAACATTTTTAGACCTAAAGCCCACCGGTCTTTCCTGGTCTCGCACCATAGTCACAGTGAAACCAAGCCCTACATATGTTTTGTCATGTTTTCTGGTCTTAGGTCTTATCTCCGTCTCTCTCTCTCTGTATTTTCATCTCTGTTAAGTATTAATGATGGGCGTATTAAACACCTACATCATAGAGCTAATACTCCCTGTACACAGTCTAACAATGAGAGCACCACTGACACCTACTGTAGTGGATGTGGCATTACACTTTAATCTAATATGGAAAAAAAGCATGTTCCCAGAGGTCACGCACACCCCCCAGCATAACTGTTTGAGAAGGACTGTTGTAATTGAAGGACATGTGTACGCAAGCATTTTGGCAGTTAATGTATTCTTACTAGTCTTGGATGTGTGAGTTCTAATTAGGATCTTTGCCCTGATAATGATGGGAATTGTCTGAGAGATTTAAAGTACAGTCATCGTGGTGCTTACTGGCAGCAGCATTAAACACACTGGTCATTCATTGTTTCTGTAAAGCTGCTCAGTTGTTTTTGCTTTAGTTGGGTTTTTTTTTTAACATTGCTTCCCAAAAAAATCGTGTCACAGACACAGACTCTACTTCTTCACATGAGTTCAGTTAGTATTCTTCAGTTATAGGATAATCAACGGCTCAAGAGTTACACAGTAGGAGTCATGTAGTAAGCCATTTTCCTCTCACAGGTTTCTTGCACCAGATGTGAATTAATCAAATTTACTCGGTGGACTGGAATGTAAATACACAATTTAGGAGTCAGCAGGCTGATTGCTTTCTTTTTTTTTGGTCTATGCTTGCAGATTATAAAATGTTACTGAATTAGAAATCATTGCAACAGTTTGCCGTACCTTTTATAGCTATTTGCCGCTTTCTGTGAGTGTTCGATTGGAGCCTTTGCCAGAGTTATACTGCAGAGCTTTGGGGACAGTGATGAGTTGCACTGCACAGTTTCTCATTTGCTTGTGGAGAGCTGAGCGCAGTGTTACTGGGTTTAACCTGCTGTCTCCTCTGTTTGTCTCCTTGTGATGTATCTCAGGGGAGGTATGGAGCCAGTTAGCAATTACTGGTTCAGGATTACACTCCATGCCCCGGGGATGCATCCTCTCTCTTCATCTAGCCTGTTCTCACTTCTTTTTTTTTTGATATACTCATATTTTTTCCTGTCTTTTGCACACTTCATCAAAACATTGAGCTGCCAAACATTTTATCTTCCTCTCACTTAGCTGTTCACGATGGGAAAAAAAAGGCTTTTCCTTCCAAAAAGGGCTGTGTTAGATTGCAACTGCCTTCAGACTGGGTAATTAAAAACCAATGCCATGATCATGATGGATACCAGTGAATACGTGTACTTACATGTGTCATATATTTATCATTGTACAGAGTATGGTTTGCTTATGTGAGATGTGGATGGATGAGGAATGGAAAAGGTGATGTGGTGACATGAGTCATTTTTCATCGTTGTACTTTATCTTCACTGGCATCAGCATATACAGTGTGTAGAAAGCTATACTGAACTGGAAATATACTGAAGGCAAAGCATCGCATAAATCATGAAATTGTCCATGATGTAGTTTATCTGCAAACTCTTAAGATGACAAAAGGAAAATGAAAATAAGATTTAAAAGGTAACATAAAACAGAATTACCCGAAAAGTTGTGGCTAACCATCAGATCGACTACACTGTCATTTAATAGAGATGAACTCATGCGGTTCACTTATATTTTTTTTTCTGTCATTGTACCTGTTTTGTGTTTTTTGCACTCTGTGTGTGTGTGTGTGTGTGTGTGGTTTTTTTTTGTGTGTCTGCCTTTTGTCTGTTGTCTCTGAATAACATCAACACAAAATTCTAGAAACTGCAGCCTGCAAGAGTGTACAATTACTTAACTAATCATTGCTCCTCTGGGTGTATTGTTGTCTAAATGTTAAATTACTCCATAGTTAGGATGTCATACTGATTCTGATCTATGAAAACAGGGTAAGACATCAATCCAATGTAAATAGAACTATGTACTATTTTTATTTCCAGATCCTAATTATCCCTGTGATTAGCCCTTTTATAGTGTTTAAATCTCATCTTTACTCCATAGGGCCGTTCTCTTCAGCCCGTGTGCTTGGGTGCTTGTTGTGCTGCTTGATACGTCCTCCTGCCACAGGGTGACATGTTGTCAGCCACAGGCCTGACAGCAGTTCCTCAGGGATCAGCTGAGAAACAAGTCCTGACATTGACATTGCATACTACTGCTCTACCAATTACACTGGCCCACCCCCCGATTCTCGGTGGTTTTGGATTTATGTGCTCTTCTCAGAGGTGGACAGTACGGTGGAAGATACGGCAGTATGGAGGAGGTTAAGAAGACAAACATACGCTACATAAATTGCATTAATATAACTCTAATGTATCACCTTTGTGCTTTATATATGGTACGGAGGAAGGAACATTGATTTCTCGCTGTAGGGGGTGGGGGGGTATGTGAAACTGCATGGAATATCCAAGGGGTCACATTTTCACTGGACCCTGAAGTCTGTCTACTCCTGAATCTAACTAAACTCAAACTGTCAAAGTATGTGAAGAAACTGACAGAAATTAAATCACTAAGAAATGTATTCATTGAAAATCTAAATTAGACCACACCCCCCTTCCAATCAAGATGTGGTTGAAGAAGTCAACAGTTGTGCGAACCTGGAGAAAATAACCTACTGGGTGAAAAAAAAAAAGAAGTAGGATGTTCTACAAGGTTTGCAACCATTTAAAATCTACATGGAAAACTTACCAGCACACTACATTGGTTCAGCTCTCTATACCTGAGCAGAGCTTGTAGGACTTCTGATGTCAACATATGTCTCTATGACGGTTAACTTATTTATGTTGGGGTTTTTTTTGTGCTCTTTGTGTGTGTGTTTTGTCTGTTGTCTCTGATCCTGTCACTGTGGGTTGGGAATGTTGTCTCGTAGTGTATGAATGTAACAGTAATACTGTCTCATGAAAAATGTAATATGAAAATAAAGAAGACAAACATACTGCAGAGGTGGACAGATGTGTCATTGGGTATAAACGGATAAGAATCAGTGCATTTTACACATAAGCATTTGCTTGAATGAATCATGTTTTGAGGAGGAGGCAGAGGAGGATGGAACTGGAAACACCTATCTGTTTCTGTTGATCAGAAGTGGTACACTGTGAGGGAGGGGGAGGTGCTATGCCCTTGAGGCATGACTGGTGTTGTAATGGGCTCCTGGCCTTGTCCCTTGGTGTTGTTTTCACTTTAGAGAGTCATCTGTCCACATCTGTTGTTGTAAAGAACAGGTCTACAGATATGAGGGTGGGTCATATATCCACACACATGCACTTTAAAACCATCCCGTGAGTGTTTATTGACATCCTCTGTGTTATAAAACTGATATTTTTTTTTTTAGCTTCTACCAAGATTTAAACGTCTGTTGTAGTGCTTGACATTTTACAGATTGTCTGGCTCAGTGAACCAGAACAGCAGTGCAAACAGGACACTTGTAACATACTTCTGTTGGCTTCACTATGCATTGATGAGGTCTTGTGTCATGGTTTTTCCTTGTTATCAGGCAGTCTGTGCAACACAAACAGTTCGTTTGAACAGACAGCCTTCTTCAGTTTTTGGAAAGTGTATTATAGTGCATAGATTTTATCGTAATAATAAGGCTAATTATTATTGTCTTCTTTCGCCAACCGCGGCGGCGGGGGGGGGGGGGGG
>JAPTHA010000397.1:0-10727 GCA_029814585.1 Gymnapogon annona
AGATAGATAGATAGATAGATAGATAGATAGATAGATAGATAGATAGATAGATAGATAGATAGATAGATAGATACTTTCCTCTGGATTAATAAAGTAAATCTTATCATGTGTAACAAATTGGAATTTTTGGATGGATGGATGGATGGATGGAACACAGCTAGTTCAAGTAACCACCACACCTCTTAATTTCTTGTGACAAATGAAAATCACTGAATACATCACGCCAGCCGTCTGATGGACAGTCCACCTCTTTAAATCACACACAGGGATACACTCAGACCTGCAAGCCTGTATTTGATGGTGAGGCAGACTGCAGAGGGAGGAAAATGGAACAGAGCAGTCAGGACAAGGGGCGTGGCAAGGGGCGTTACACCTCTGCAAGATGGCATCGGTTGCTATGCAACTGGGCACCAAAGCTATTTATACACCAGCCCCCTTGTCCCCCTTTTTTCCTCCCCAAGCTCCACTGCAAGTGATCAGGACTGCTAGATTGGAGCACAGCTTTGGGATGTGCATTTTTTGGGGGGACAGAGGCTTATTGTACATCCATCCAAAGGCACAGAGCCGTCACTTCATTGAAAAGAAATTCAAAAATTTTAACAACCGCCCAAGGTCTGTGCATATCTTTTACTAATGCAGACCAATGCATTATATTGGCTATATCATTATAAAGTGTATGACACACACACGCACACACACACACACACAAGCACACACATACTGACATATCATTATATCCACATGGCTAATAAATAAATCGTAAAAGGACATGTTGACCACAGAAAAAATATTTATTTGCTGTAATTATACCATGCACTTACACAGTATATGAGCATGTACCCTATCAGATGAAGCAGCATTACAGTGTTTATTTATTACAAGTAAATAAACACTCATCACAATATTAAACAGTGTCATTCTATTTTTCAGATTTTCATCATATCACGTTAGTCTAATCTTCCAACTATGCAACTATTGTCCCAGTGGAGAAGGCCTTTTACATGTCGACCTCAGGGGAAAAAAAAATGTCCCAAATATTTATTTTTCTACATGTGCACTCTGTATTAGGCGCAGAAGCTCCCAGAGCACTTTAGTCTTCAAAATTCAATGTGGCATTTTCGCCAAACACAAACAGTGCAGTGTTTTCCATTTAAGACATCACCAAATGCATAAGATTGTCTGTATATCACTACAATCAATACATTATTAGGAACACAGAGAGTAGCAATAGATATCAACCACTTTTTCAGCTTTCACTGCTTTCACCATAATTTGTAAGTGTAATGGTTAGAGCTTCCGACCCTTGTCTACAAGCTTTTTTTTTGCCTCTAGTAAAGGAGATACAAACCTGGCTGGATAGCTCAGTTGGTAAGGCACCGGGCTGGTGCATAGGGTACGTGAGTTCGATTCCAAGAATGAGTGTCCTGTTGGTTGTGTCAGGAAGGACATCCGACGTAAAAACTCCTGCCAAATCAAAAATGCCAATTGGATTTACTGTGGCGACCCCGGAAGGGAAAAGCCAAGAGAAATCAGTAAAGGAGATACAAAATAGAAGTGGAAATGAACTGGAAATTAATTTGGAACTTGGAAAATGTTTTTGTGACCCGGAGTTACAGTATTTTGCCATGTTACTGTGGTTTGTAACAAAGAATCCTTCTCTTCAGTTGTGGCAAGTGCAACCGTCATCCTGCGACACCTTGAGAACACACGCCTGCCTGTCAATTCGTTAATTTCCTCTTATTTAAACCCTGAACTTATTAACTCTCATTCGAGGCGACTGTGTTGTTGCTCTGCGTCACCGAGCAGAGAAACCAACCAGACAATGGGTGTGATTGAGAGGCGAAATAGATGACATTATTGAATTTTAATCACATCTTTTTGACACCGACACCGAACACGGCAATTACCTGGCTACAAGACACGTGTATGTGTGTGTGTGTGTGTGTGTATAGAAAGGGGTTGGAGTACAGAGCAGACGACCGGCTCATCAGGTTCTCACAGTGGCTGAAAGAAGGTCGTAAGTGGCTATCAGCGCACCCAACCCTGTCTGGATGGATCCCTCCCGCTGCAGCACGGCGAGCTGCTTCCATATGGAGAGGGGCCTAATTATCCCCCACCAATGACTGAATCAACATTTGATTATATTCTCCCTTAGGCTGCTCTAAAAGGCTCTATTCAAAGACCACTTTTATGTCTTCTGTCTCATAATCAAGAATGGCTGTTATTTGCTAATGATAAGTTTAATGTCTTTTTTTAACATAACCCCTGACACGGTTCAGTAAAATGTCTGACATGTCTGGTGATTTATGCCCCTCCTTGAGCTGGTTTTGATGTTTTTTGGAAGGTTTTTAGGATAGATTTTAAAGAAATCTTTGGAGTTTTTAAACGGATTCATGTATTGCATTGCACATTTCACTGAAATGCAAAATGTCTGAATGTAAATAGCATTTTTCCTGACTAAATATCTCGTTTTTTTCCTGGGTTTTTTTTCCATCTGTGGAAATAAATTCTTTTTTTTTTGACTGATGTGGCCAGCACACCTGTTCAGGCTGCATGTGATTCTCTGCATGTTTGGCTAGTTTTGAAAAGTAGTCAGAGACAATAAAAGGGTTTCTGTCAAAAAGCTCTCAAACTGTCAGGCCTCTAAAACGCCTCTCTTCACATCTGTTGACAAAAAAAAAGCTGTGATTTTTAAATTAATCTCAGTTTTGTTTTTTCGGGTTTTTTTTGTACTGTTTCATAGCCAGCGGAACTTGGCAGAAATCACAGAGCTGATCCACACAGCATTCCTGGTGCATCGTGGGATAGTCGACCTCAAGGAGTGGAGTATTTCAGACGGCCCGCTGAAGGACATGCAATTTGGAAACAAGATGGCTGTCCTGAGCGGTGACTTCCTGCTCGCCAATGCATGTACTGGATTGGCTCAGCTGGATAACACTGAGGTAATGATATTTTGCGTAGAGGTGTCTCACCTGACCCCAGTGCCGTGAATGTCTGAACAAGAATCTCCAGCAGCATTTGTAGCAACATATCCAGCATCTATCATCATCAAGTCATCTGTCGTTCACATTTAATCTAATATAAGTAACATGTTATGCTTGCAGTGTGACGCTGGTGTCATGGACGTATTGAATATTATTGTCTCAAATTCAGATATTATTTAGTGCCTCACTGTTTTCTTCCTCTTGCTCTGTACATTTTTGGAAATGGCTTCCTTTAGACATTCATGACAGGCTTTCTGTCTTTTTTTTTTTATTTGATGCAGCCTTGTCCTTGATGAGGACCTGATTAGTCTACAAATTCTTACTTCATTATTATGTGCACTTTTATCCAGTGTGGCACTCCATATTAATGCTTTTTTTCCCTTGTGATTGTTCTATGGTTGAAGGATTTCCAAAAATGTCACACTATCCGTACAAAATCAAAACTGCTATAGCAATGCATTTAAAAAAAATTCTAAAACCGTTGTTGATATCATCGCATTACTCTCTCCTCATTTCGCCTCTCTTTCTACCTCAATTGTCTGCTGAAGCCACAAAACCCCAAAAGACATACTTAAAAAAATAATGTGTACTCTGGTAGTCCTCCATTTAGAAAATAAAAATGAGTAATCAGACCTGAGAGGGCGCTGTAAAGAACGGATCAATGGAATCTAAAATAGCGACAGAAAAATTTCTTTGCACAATAAATTCTTAATCTACAGTTTTTTTTAACAATATATATAATGTGATGCTGTTTTAGCAGTGGCACTGTTTTGCTTGAAAATGTGTCAAAATTCCTTGGTGTTGGGCAAAAATAAAAACTAAAATTGCACTAAGAAGTGTAATAATGGAAATAATGTGGATGTGTATATCTGTTGTGCTTTACAGATCAGGCCATAAGTATTTCCAAACCAGAGGTAATTTAAACACTCGCCAGTCATTGCACATATGCGGCTACATGCGGTGTCCTTCATGCTGTATTTGGTGCTAAATGTGGTCAGGAGACACCACTGACACCAGCACCGCGGGAATCCCTCTTATTGAGTTTTCAGATTTGGGACGTATGTGTGATGGTGGTCTTGTAAGTGCACCACAGATCATATCGGCTACGTAGCACAGTAACCCCTCGCTGACAGATGCTGTCACCATGCTGCTCAGTCAGAATGTGGTTGAGTGGATCAAAATAACCATTCCACTCCCCCGCCCTCACCCCTCCTTACCCCATGCCACCAGCCTGACCAGCCCTTATCACCTTCCCTTCCTGCTTCATATTCAGTGCACACAGTTGACGTCTATGTCTGCTTCACCGTGGCCAAAGACGACATAAACAGTCGCCGTGATGCTTTTTGAATTGGAAATACACAAGGCTTCTATGGAAACGGCATACATTAAAGGTCCCGCTGAAGGTGTGGTATTCGCCGCTCTCTGCTAATTGGCTTTCATTGTTTTGTGGCGGTAAAGATGCAGATCTCAGTCATGATAGTGATATTGAGTTCTCTTGAAGATGGGAAGAAACACGCTGAGAATGAAGTGATGGCTGATCTGCTAGCGACTGGAGCTAATGACGATTTAATCATGTTTTGAAAGAATTCACGCCAAGTAAATTGGCATCAGTTCAGTGAAGTTTTAGAGCATCTGTTCCTTTAGTTTGGTTCATGGTCAAGGTCAGTACAATGCCATTCAAACTCAGGGGGCAGTGAATAATCACACACCAACACTGGAATAGCTTTTATTTATTTATTTATTTATTTATTTAAGTCCTGTGATATGAGGGAATAATGTGATGACAGCATGCCTTGGGATAGATAGAAAAATAAATAAGCAGTTGTCACTAAATTAATACCAATTGGTGACTGCCAGCAGGAACTGCCTCTGATTGGCCAAATCAGGGTTTTTTCTTAATGATCTGAGGCTTGGATGGTGCGGTTGCAGTGGGGGATGGGTAGGCATGAAATTTGGCCGAAAATGAAATTTCAGACTCATTACAACATTCATGAGAATTGTCAACTGCGTATACTGTTGTTTTCATTAAGATCGGTTACGGACACTGATTTGTCTTGTGAGGTCACTTTGGTTCATCACTGAGTCCCACTGAACATCGGTCCCATATTTGAAGATAATGAACCAAGTCCAATTCATTGACATTATTTCACTTTTTCATGGGTGGCCCCTTGGTACGAACAAGAAGAAAATCAAAAACAGCACAGATGAGTACATCGTGTTCGGCTGAATTTCTGTGCATCAGATCCCTTTATGTGTTGGGGAGACAGTAGCTTAAGTATTCTTTCTGTGAAGAGTTTTGTCAGGACCCATTTTCACATTTTTTACTGCTCTCACCTGATGTCAAATTCAAGCCATGTGTCGACATTCAGAATTATGTTGGAGCCAACTGTGACACTTGGAAGTGCATGTGGAAACTTGGAAAGTCATACAGGTAAAAAGGGATTTGTACTAAAGAAATGTATTTTTCCATTGAGTGAATTTAAAATGAATAATACTTTAGATTTTTGTCATTGCAGTTAAAGATGTTAGGTTAAATGAGGACATGTGTTGAGTTAAATGAGGACATTGGACTTTTTAAAAAGTTCTTATTCAAAGCAAATCATTTTAGTCCCATGGTGTACACGGAGGTGAACTATAAACACTATTATAGAAATGAAAGGAAAAACACCTTTTGACAAGAAAACCTAAAATATTGAGAAACAGCTAAAATCTGTTTCTCAAAAAGAGAAGGTCTGCTTATTTCAGGAGCTCTTCCAAACATTTGTTGGACATAGACAGAGATGTGTAGGATGAGATGAATCACTGGAGAATTGAACCACTTCATCTTGACTTCACTTCATCTTTTAAACTTCTGAGATAACAAGAGCAACAGCTGATGAAGTAGGAAACTCCACGTCGGGGTCAGCACCCCAAGCAATTGGGATATATTTGTGTGGGGTGTGTTTGCATTAATTATTCAATCTGTCAAAAAGTATAAGGTTCGGAATGGATTTGCATAAAGCACGTGGAACTGTTACTCATGAGATGTGGAGGCAACTGATTAGTAGTCAGGCAGAGGAGGCAGGTGGATGTCTGTGGGTGTGGTTAAAGACACAAACCGCCTCTCGGCACATTCACGTATCTGTCAGCACGTAAAGGAACTGCAGCACGAGGCGGCTTCTTCCAACCTCAAATCACCCCTAAACAAATACAGTAAAGAATGTAAATATTTACCCCATAAAAGTCTGATAAGTCCCTGGTGTTTAAAACTGGAGTGTATGTCATCTGTCAGCGTCCTCCGCAGAAAATCGCCTGCCTTTGTCCTGAGGCCAGAGTAGTCAGTGTAGCGCGGCTGCATCATACACGCCGTAACTGATGAGTAGTTCTTAAAGCTTTTTTTTTTTTCAAAGTTTTTCTCATAAACCAGCCTTTTTCTTCGTCTTTTAAGGCAGTGAGAGCGATGGAGATTATGTGTCGTGGCCTTGAGAGGAAACCTATGCCGCTACTTGTATAAACTGTAAAGTAATCTGGCTGCGGGGCTCCGGTTTCTCCCCCTCGCAGACCTGTCGGCAAAACACGATCTGGCTGGATTTGGGAATGGAGTAAGGGGGAGGCAGGGGGGGAGCTTATCTGATACTTTCCAAAAAAAGACCCCCCATTGGCCCCCACTTCCCAAGGCAGGCAGAGACACCACATCTGGTAATACTGTAGGCACATTGTCCTTCCAGGTCTGTGGGCGAAGCTCATGTTTCCTCAATATTTTCCCCTGGTGGATTCAGTTACCCAAAGGGCACTGCGAGGCTGACGGAGCAGCCAGCGTCACCAGACTTTTCTTATGAACTAAGGATGTCTGAGATGAGCTGAAGGAGCTCTAAATTTAACCTCATTCATCTGAACGCTGAAGGTGTGGCCTCGACGCTGTGCCCACCATGTTCAGCGGCTGCAGATAAAAGGACGTAAAGATCAACTTAAGATGATTCCTGTTCGTTAGAAGGAGACTTGGAATAATCATTTCAAGAGAGTGCAACCTCTCATCCTGAGGCTGATAAGGAGCCAGTAATATGTCTCTGAGCTAAAATGTAGTCACGCATGCCCCCTGTAAGAGGAAATGGGCAACTGCAGTTCTTAACAAACCTGAGGCTTTACTACTGTATCCAGTTTTTTTTATCACTTACCCCCCCCCCCCTTTTTTTTAAAGTAGAATATTCTCTGAAGCTTTTCTACTATGGGAAAACGGTATCCTTTTCCATATCATATTCATTGACCTGTGGTTCCAATTGTTGTGGTTATTCCCTATCTTTTCTATTTACTCGAGGCCCATTTTCCTTCTGGCCTTCACCTCTCTTTTTGCTTCCACTGCAAAATCCCCAAAATGCTTGAATATATGAATTATAAACAGATTAAGATGGTAATCACCCTGAAATCTTCCAATAAACCATGGATTAGGGTAAAATTTGAGCAAACTGGACTCCAAAATCTCTCTGGACACCGTCTTATTTCATTTCACCATCTGCCATTTAGCTTCTTTCCAGTCCTTTGGACCGGACAGACACCTGATCCAGCTCTGTTGCGGAGTCTCGACTGGACTTTGCTATAAATATGAAGTCTAGTGAATGAAAGTGAGTCGAGATGTGCTTTATGAAATCAACGAGAGCTCCCCTTTGGTCTGATAATGAGCAGCTGAGATTGCAGCGGCTCACCTGGTTTCAGCCCCGAGCAGCGACTTGCCCCATCGCTGATTTATTCACACGAGCAGCTGTTCAGAGGACAGAGCTGCCTGCGCACACTTCAATCAGGGCAAATTGTGGTTTTTAATTACAAATGTCATGCATGGATTGAATAGTGTCTGTTTTGATCTACCTCATTGACACCTATATTTGTACCTGAATTGATGTTATTTATAATAAGTGAGAAAGTTATCGGTCCAGCGGCCAGATCCAAGGTCACTTTAACAGGACACATACTGTAGCAGTGTTATGATGCAAATGCAATTAAAATTGGAGATTTCACAATGGTTCTTGTTAAGTCTGATCTCTCTCTCTCTCTCTCTCTCGTTTTTTCTTGGCAGGTTGTTGAGCTGATCTCTAGTGCCATCGGTGATTTAGTTCAAGGAATCTACTATGAAAATTCCAGTAACGCTGAGGTAAAGCTCATATTTTCTATTGATCTTGTGTGTGGGATAGTAGACACGCGTAATGTGTGACACAAGCGTATTGAAGATTTCCAACAGTAGCATTGATACTGTGGTCCTGGGGTCTGAATCACTAAACAGGATTAAGCTCTGTCTTCTGGTTCGGCTCAGGATCACTGGTAGGTTAATCACACAGGTAGTTATTTCTTACCGAGGCTTATCACTATGGTAATTTATCCTTCAAACCCACTCCAGACCAGATTGCAGATCAAAGTGATAATAAGCAACACCTCACCACTACTGACCAATCAATACTCCTATGATATCCTGTGGACATTGGTGTGGGTAAAAAAAAGAAAAAAGCACACGAAAAAATGCCAAGGGTGCTCAGAGTGCAATGCTTAGATGTTAAGAAGGAAAATGTTATATTGATTATCTAAACCTTTTATCCTTTGATTTCTGCTGTTTCTCTCTTCTGTTTTTAAGTCTGACTGTTGAACAGCACCATAAGTGACCTGAAAAAAATATACTTGCACATCATAATTATTCATTATTAGTAAATAAAATAATGGTAGATCAATTATAGTCAGATACTCAATATTGATCAAATTATTAACTAACATATCGACAGTTTGTCATCTCTTGTGTATTTTATATGACTTATGTCTGTTGACTTATTTTTTGTACTTCATATGACCTATATGCAGCTGCTCTGGTTCATCCATGTTTCTTTTTATTGCTAACACGATGATAACCAGAGTCTTAGTTTGATGAAACAAGTTGATAACTGCCTTTTTCTCACACAGCTTTGCTTTTGATTTGTCAAATCAGGAAACTGAAAGAGGTGCTGTGTCTGTAAAACTTATTGTAATCTACAGGCCCCTGAACAGTGAATGTACGCATTTGAAATCTTAATTTTTCTTAGCCATTAACCATATATCTTATAATAGTTCATTTCAAATACACTACTCATTCTTGCACTTGTTTTCTTAAAGGAAAAAAATACATTTATACATATATGTATAATAACGCTTCTGTAAAAGGTACAGAACATATTAATAGACTTATTTGAGGGGGAAAGGTGTAAATGTATGCCAGCATGCTGTGGCTAAATTTATTGTGCCTTTACGTCAGGAAGTGAGCTGTGTGGCTCTGTGGTCGGATCTGACTCTGCATACTACTTGTGGACTGCAAATGAATTCAAAACAACAAACGGGCCTTTGTGATTTATATAGAATATTAAAGAGTTTCCTTGTGAAGTGCTGCCAGACACAAGAAAGATGGGAGTTTTATTCATTAGTCTTCATCTTTGTATTGCTTGGCTGATCTTTTTTGTCCTTAAAAATGTGTGAAATTGTGATTCTCTCTTCTGCGGTCCAAACTTTACAGTGTGTTGTGCTGCTCTCACCCTTAATAGATACTGTATACCTATTTATATTTAGGTTAAATAACATTCCAAGTCTGAGTGAAGAGTGTTATTCCTTCCTGACTCCGCACCCGTCTCCTGTCTAACTGACCAGCTGCTGGGACCCTGAGCGTTATAAAAGTGCTGAAATATAAAATCACGGCATTGGGAGGGGTTGTTTGGGCTGAGGTTTTCTGTGGGAACTTTCAAGCCATACAGTATAACCAGTGAGGGCTCCGGCCTGTGGTTTCTTTGCCTCTGTTTACTCTGCAGGAGAATAGTCTCACCGATGGCGTCAACATGGCGACCTGGGAGGAACAGACTTTCTTGTCCCATGGGGCACTGCTAGCCAAGAGCTGTCAAGCTGCGATGGAGCTCGCCAGACATGACAGGGAGTCCCAAAGGCTCGCCTACAACTATGGCAAGCACCTATCACTGGGCCACAAGGTGCGTCTATGAGTGTCTCACCCGCCATGCAACACATTTCTGGAAAGACACTCTTTGGTGGATAAATGAATCAGGGTCATTTACCACACCAGTGAGCTACACAATGAAATAACCTCAACAGAGTGATTTAGTTTAAAGGCCCTATTATTGCTGTGGAAAGCACAGCACGAGTGCAGAGGTACTATATTCTAATAAAAGGTGAGGTTATTCCGCATGCAAGGTCTGTGAATATGTGTTAGTGTTCTGCACTGGAGTGACAGTGTGTGCGTCAATGACTATGATGAGTCTCTGCCAGTAAATATACAATAAATATATGAGGTATGAGTCATGTGTATATGAGCATGCACGTATACACATATCCATTTATGTGTATAAATGTGTACACATATATGAGTTATATAAATATATCCTCATACACATCAGAAGATAAAAGAAGAAGGTGAAAGTTGAGGTTATAAATTATAGATCATAAGATACACAGTAGGTGGTGAATATGGTATTTACTGTATAGTTGAACCTGTGACAGTTCATTATGTAAGATTTAGTTTAATACATCTGCAAAAGATGAATATCCATCCATCCATCAATCATCAACCGCTTAATCCAGGGCCGGGTCGCGGGGGCAGCAGTCTGAGCAGGGAGGCCCAGACCTCCCTCTCCCCAGACACTTCCTCCAGTTCTTCCAGAGGGACCCCAAGGCGTTCCCAAGGCAGCCGAGAGACATAGTCTCTCCAGCGTGTCCTGGGTCTACCCCGGGGCCGCCTCCCGGAGGGACATGCCC
>JAPTHA010000479.1:0-10718 GCA_029814585.1 Gymnapogon annona
TTCACAATTCACAATTCATCTCTCCACATTTCCAAATTCAATCACAGGGTGTGACTAACTGCACAAACCTGTGCAACTTTTTGTGTAGTTTTCATTTTGTTTGTAACTTGACCTCGACTTTCATAAGAATGGTTTTCCCACCATTGCCAGGACTGCCTTTTATTTATTTATTCATTCATTCATTTATTTTTAACACAAAGGGGCTCTACGTGCAGTACTTGCTGGATAATAATGCACCAGCTGAAGTTTAGAAAAGTCCAAGCCCTAAAGCGTTACCTTAGCTTGGTGAACACATTTAAGTTCAGAGAGAGAGAGAGAGAGAGAGAGAGAGAGAGAGAGAGAGAGAGAGAGAGAGATTGTACAAAGCCATGTATGGTGATCTAATATAACTCTGAAATGTTATTTAAAAAATAATCTATGTTAAAAATGTATCATGAATCATGTTTCTGGATTTAGATCAGCTGTACTCTGTTTGTTTTATCAGCCTGTAGAGACGATATATGAAGATTAGATCAATTGTTATTGACAATACAATGATGTATGAGGCTAATTTGTTTTGATTGCAGTATTTGTGATTGTATGTACTCCACAGATACTTTCATAATTTGAAATCATGTTGCACATTTATTGACGCTTCTTCTCCTTAGGTATTTTTATCCTGTGTTATTTATCAGAACCTTTTGAGCACCACAACAAAGCATGGAGACTGATCCAGTCAGTTCCAAACTCTATTCCAGCTGCCCTTTATTAGTGGCGTATCAAATGGAAGACTTGCCTTCCAGGATTTAAAAGTGTAACTGAAGATGCATTTCAGGATCATTCACATAAAAAGTTTGCTTTGTTTCTGCAAAAATTGGTACGATGTTACCGTGTTTATCCAGCAGAGGGGTTAGGATATATCTGGATGGAGATTAACACGTAGAGGCAGACAGCAGAGTTGGAAATTAAACTTATTAATGTAGAATTCCAATATAATCAACCTGTCAAGGAGACGGTTTGTTGAAATTATCCAATAAACAAGTTGCACTGCCCTCACACCTTTTTTGAATTAGTAGCCTCTATGTTCAACAAAGACCAGTGGATCTGGCAAAATAGTTGTATAAACTAAAAGAAATATGACTTGAGGTAATAAACCACTAAAACATATTGGTTTATTTAATCATTCGCAGCAGTTCACAACAGTTTTGCAAGACACATTATTGCATCCCAAAACAGGAAATGGTTGGAAAAGTATGGGAAATGCACAATATAAAAAAGAAAGTTTTCACAATGGAATTCAGATTGAGCACAGGACACGATCAAAGTTCAGCAGTCTAACTACTACTGGAAAGAACTTGTTCTTAAGCCTGGTGGAACTTCTGCCCTCTGTCTGCATCTGCTTCTGAAGATGTCTGTTGTAGTGAGAAGATTGTTCCCTAAAATCATCTGAACAGCCCCTCCCCACCCTCTGTTTTGCATTGTTTTGTTGAAATTTGCACCAACACCCCTGGTCAGGTTGCTGTTCTAAAGGTAGTGTATGTGCCTCTGAAAGGTCAATGCACTCTTCTGCATTAATGGTGCAAGAGAGGAGTCTTCTCTTCATCTATTCCATTACCATTCCACGTTTTCAGTGCATGGTGGTCCGTGCCAGTTACACCCATTACCAGAGAAAACTAAATACTTATGGATACAGTTAAACTGAGCCTCTGTGACACTGTAAAGTTTTAACTTAATTTCTGTATGTAAATTCAGTTTGTATTATAGTGCTCTACAAAGGTTTACCACAGTAATCCTGAGCCCATGTGGTTCTCTCAGCTGTAGATGAGTGACTGTTCTCAATGTGGTGCCGTTTGTGAGATTGGAAATCATGCTGTTCAGCTGAGGCCCTTGCCCTTTTATGCAGCGAAACACATGCAGAATTCTTGGATCTTTTAATTATAGCGCGCTCCATAGAAGATGAAATATCCAAATCCCTTCCTATCTTTCTTTGGGGAGAATGGCTTTTACCCATTTCAGTAATGTTGCCATGCATTTGTTGACACAGTGCAGATTCTTGGCTTATTAGCTCAAAGGACCAGACCTATCAGGTGCTACTTTTGCACAAAATTAGACACTTATATGTTCCCTTCGTCTGTTAGAAATCACATTAGTTCATCAGAATTTATTAACACGTTTTTAGCCATAACTGGCCCCTGATTCTTGAATACATTGCCAATTGAATGTGAGAAATCAGTGTATATTGTGAATGTCTATTTACACCACACATCAATACACCTGTGCTTTCGTCGACACAAAGCAAAGCTGCTCACAACTCCCAGCTCTGAACAGTTTATATGATACATAGACTCTACAAAAACCCATGTGTGCTCCCAACTGTTCCCCCTCCCAGACAACACCAAAGGCAATGATTACAAAGCACCCCCACCTTAGACCAACTCATCACCAACTTTCAACATGGTACTTTTATATGTCTGGTCCCGAACAAATAAGACTTTGATTATTAATGATTTGATAAGCGATCGCAGGATGGACTGCCTATTCTCAACAGAGACATGGCTGAGCACGGATGCACCGGCAATTCTCACCGAGGTCTCACCACCAAATTTTAGATTTATTTATTTATTTTACCACAAAGGGCAACAAAGGCGGTGGTGCTGCCTCAATAGCATCAATTAAACTGGCCACTAAACAGATTCTACACCATACCTTGGTTTTTAATAATCCCCCAATTCTCTGTGTGTCTGTTTACAGACTGCCAAAGCATAGTGTGTATTTTATTGATGAATTTGCTGAGTTTTCATCAATACAATTCACACTTCTTACAACAAGATTTTAATTTCTGGTGATTTTAATGTGCACATTGATAGCCAGTCCGCCACGTTAAGTAATGATTTTATTAACCGATTTTATGGACTGAGGGTCAACGCTTACCTGAGGAAACACTGGACAGTTTTGACCAAGTTGATGCACAGATACTTGGTCGAGTTTTCTCCAAAATAAACCTCACCAACTGCCTATTAGAGCCCCTGTGTTATGTGTCACGTCTATTAGTCACGTTTGGTACTACCGAGTCCTGTCATGCCCTGTATCTCTCCCCTAGTGTGTCCAGTAGCTTCACTCCCAGATTCCTTCCCCACCTGTGTCTCGTTGGTAATCATCCTGATTGTGTCGCACCTGGGGTATTTAAGTTCATGTGTGTTCCCCTGTCATTTGTCAGATCGTTGAATCTTGGTGTGATGTGTTACTCGTCCCTCTCTAGCCTTGTATTTATTCCGTGAGTGAGTATGTTGACTGTCTTAGTTGTGTTTTTCTACGTCGCTTTTATCTGTACTTTTCAAATCTCTGGTTTTGAATTTTGAAATTGTTAATGATAAATCTAGTGATAACCTTAAAATAAATACCTTTTATATTTTGAACTCAATTTTGGTCTGCGTCTGGGTCCTTGTCCAGTGAATTTTGACGTAACACCCTGACAGTGTGGCCTCTTCTGAAGAACAGCAATTTGGATCGTGACAATTTGAATAATCCGTATCCAACCATTTTAAATCAAAATTTTGGGAGAGAATTGCTATTAATCAATTCAATGTATTTTTAACTAGTAACAAAATTTTAGAGAAATATCAAACTGGTTTTAGGATTAATCAAAGTACAGAGACTATTGAATATTGAGTACAAAGCTCTATTGAAGATCGTCATTGATCTCAGGCGCAACTTGGATTCATGTAAAATCACAGTCCTGGTGCTATTGAATCTAAGTGTTGCTTTTGATACAGTAAATCATGCATTTCTATAAAATGGACTGAAACACCTGGTTGGCCTCTCTGGTACTGTTATAAAGTAATGTCAACCCATCTTACTGACAGGAAAGTTTTAGTAAGTAAGGATACATGCTCTTCGGCTATCCCTGAAACCAATCCATCAATCAATCTTTATTTATATAGCACCTTTCATACAAGGGTGCAACACAAATTGCTGTACAGATTAAAATTAGTCCCACCCATGCTTTTAATTCTATGTAACATTTGAGCTGTTATGTGCCTTAAAATTCTAAAATAAAGTTGGGGAAAAAATTAGTCCCACCCAACCAACCATCCCATCCACATCACAATGAACACACACACACACACTACGCCAAGTAAACCAAGTAATAAATAATGAAAACTAATACTAAACAGGCATAAACAAAAAATGAAGTAAATGGATATAAAACATAAAAAGTGATAAAAAAATAAATAAATCAAAAAGGTAAACTAAAAAGGTGGGTCTTGAGCCTGTTCTTAAAAACATGAACATTCTCTACTGCCCTGAGGTCTTCAGACAGACTGTTCCAGAGGCGAGGGCCATAATACCGGAAAGATGCTCGCCATGAGTGTGTGTCCTGAGTTTAGGGATGACTAGGAGTCTGCTGCCAGAGGAGTGTAGGAGCCGCAAGGGTTGATAGGATGAAAGAAGGTTTGAAAGATAAGAAGGCCCAAGACCATTAAGGCACTTAAAAAGCCAATAAAAAAAAAAACCTTAAAACCAATTCTAAAAAAATAGGTTGTGGTGTGCCCCAAGGGTTAATCTTAGTCCCCTTACTTTTTAATTTATATATATACTCCCACTTGGGGATATCATCAGGAGTCATGGCATCAGTCCTGAGGCTATGTGCCATGGGTCATTTACATGGGTCACTTGTTTCCGTTGGTGTGTGTTTTGGTTGCTTTGACTATGCTTCTTTCTAAGGTTATTTCCTCTCCCTGAGGACCCAAGATGAACCCAACCACCTGTTAGTCATTCGCAATCGACGACATCTTAAAAAGGACTTCACAATCTTCTTCTGCGTCAGAGAGTTGCCTTGTACTCACACTGGTATCTTTGGACCTTACTTCAACATTGTGGACTTCGTTTCTTGGATCTTTGCTTGAGACGGTTGGATTTATGACTAACTATTGTATCTTGTGTTTATTTCCAGTCTCCTCCAGCAGCTGCCCCACACCCTCATTGTTACCTAGAATTACCTTCATTTCCTTAATTGGTATTGTCGGTATTGTTGGATTCACTGAGTAAAGGACTTTGTTTTTGGAATTTCCTTTGTACTTTGATTATTGAGATATGGACTCTGAACCCTTTTTGTGTGTATATGCCCTTTTTCACGGAAGACTCCATTTGTTACATTTTTTAGTCTTTTAGTTGGGCTGTTTTTGTGTTTACCTTTACGATTCTACTGAGGAAATAAACTCTTTTTTTTTTCTAACCCTAACCTTTATGCATTTGGATCCTCATTACAACCGTGACACTATGAGAGAAATATTTACCAAAATTGCGAGCATGTTGGTTAAACCCATCAGAATAAATAAAAAAATCTGGGCAATATTTTTTTTACTCTGAGCTAACTTTTATTCCTCACATTAGATCGGTTACAAAAACAGGAAAATATCATCAAAAAAAAAACATGGCCAGAGTGTGTCCGGTTCTCTCTCAGGCCAACACAGAGATGCTGATACATGCTTTTATCTCCAGCAGGATTGACCTTGTAATGCTCTGCTTTCTGGACCTTGAAACACCAGTTTTAAAGTCACAACATTGGCTTCCTGTGTGTTTCATGATTGTTTTGAGGTTATTTTAACAGTTAATATGTGTCTTAATGGTCTTGCACCTGCTTATATCCTCGACCTGCTTTCACATTATGAACGCTCATGGACCCTGGTGTCCTCTGACACTGGTCTTTTAAATGTTCCGAGAACAAACTGTAAAACACAAGGTGAGGAAGCTTTCCAGTATTGTTCTCTACACTTATGGTGCAGCCTGCCAGGGAACCTCTGGGCTGCAGAGAATCTAACAATGTTTAGAAATAGGCTCAAGACCTTCCTTTTTAATTTGGCTTTTACCTAATGCCCTGTTCATCTGAGATTTTAAGTTTATATTTATCTTAGTTGTTCATTTTAACTAATGTTTCTGTTTTATATTAAATTTTAACCCTGTATTTAGTGCAGCTTTTAACTTTAATTTTTAAGTAATGCTTCAGTTTTTTCTTAGATTTTAACCTTGTATAAATACGTTTTTTTTTTTCTTTTAATGATTATCTAATGCTGATTCTCGGTTGTTCACCTGGATGTATAGGCGATAGCACTTCCTCTCCATCCTCTCTTGGCTTTCTGGTGCTACTTCTGGGCTTCCTTTAACATATGATCAGCATGGAATTGGAACTGTTTATTGTGGTTATTATTAATTAAATAATATTTTTTTCCCTTGCACATGTATTATTGTTGTTTTATTTTTAAAATTGGTTTTCTTCTTATGTAAAGTGCTACATCCTTTTGTATGAAAAGTACTAAACAAATAGCTTGATTGATTATCAAATGGAATGAAGTTACATAACAAAATAGAAACATGTTGTGTTGATACTGTTGTTCATGCTGTGTATTCTATTTAAAATGTGCATTTTCCCAATTGATCCAACTGCAATGTTCTTATTTCAGGTAGCAACCAAAATAATCTCTTGCAAATTGTTGAGGGACTCCTCATTTTTGTCAGCATGTTGTTAATGTTTACTTGTGACACTCTATTAAAGTGTAATAATACCAATCATTAATTGTGCAGTGAGTAACACATGATAGCATCTAATGGTATGGTTCCAGGTTGCAAGCAAATATGGCATCGGATGTTTGGTTTACCCTTAATGGGGTATTTGGTGGAGGCATAATAACTCTGGTTCTGACACAGTGTGTGGCTTTAATGCAGCTTGATATTGAAAGTCATCTTCAATAGAAAGTCAGCTTTGTGCTACTCAGTCAGGACATATCATGATGGACTCTATTTATGCTTCCAATTTCTCTTGAATCACAATAAATTTTACACACTGAACCTCAAGGACTTTCAGTTGGATTAAGGACTCACAGTTCAGATTAGACTTCACATTTTACAAAAATTAAATATTTTCAATAGCTTATTTTTTCTTTTTTTTACATTGACTTTCTGAATGATTTAGTTTGAATGGTCATGCTGCTCCTGTTCCCAGACATATATGCTATATGCCATATATGCAATAGTGAATTTACAGTGTGTAGTCTTTGGATATTTAATTTATCAGGGTTATTGATGTACTAAACATTTTGTTTTTAACTTTTGTGTCTCCCGTCCCATTTCTTTTATGAAATTGCTCACTTGCAACTTTTACTCAAGACCCCAATCCCAAAGCACCACTGATTTTTTTTCTCACTCTTTTTAAATTCCTTCCTTCTGTCTCTGATAAGATTTATTTCATCCTCAGGCCATTGACAAATACCCCCAAAACAAAACAAAACAAAACAAACAAACAAACCTCCCTTTGATAAACACATGGTTTACATGTACACACATATTAAGAAAATGTCAAGGATTGTGCCAGAGTCATCACGCATCTCAACTCAGATGTGTCTGATAGGCTGTGATCTCACAAAGTATAGTGCTGTCCTTGAATATCCCCTTGGGAAAGCATTGCTATAGTTCCGAACATGTCAGTCAACAATTAGCAGTGATGGTTGATGTTATGCTCCAGTGTCATTGCAGTACAACCTCAAAGTAGTAGTAGTGTAGCTTGAATTGATCATTTCAAGGGATTCATTTGATATTTGAATTTAACTGATATCTAAATCATTCATAATACATAATACATATTAATACATCAGAAGATGTATTAATAACTGGTTTGACGTGCAGCAGGGAGATAGAGGAGAGAGACAGAGGGGAAGGGGAACATAGACACATGAGTACACAGCAAACTGGACTACAAAAATTACCTGGTGTTAGTATAACCATCAGTAATTAGAACAAATGTCCATAACTGTTAATTCTACTACTACAAATTCAAGTACTAACCGTGGATGTACTAGTACTACTCTTAGTACACATGATAGAGACCACTACCATCTTTATAACTACATAATTGATACTATCCCAGCTATATGGATAAATGGGTGATGATGATGGAGGCAGGAGGGGAAGTGGATGACTAGAATATAAGTACTAACCCCAAATTGCAAAATTCAATCAATCAATCAATCAATACTTTATTTATCCCGTACAGAAATTGCTGAAGGTGTCCAGTTCATCAGACTTATTTCCAGTCAAGTTAACGTTGCCCATGAGGATGGTTGGAATACAGGGCTTGTATCTCCTCCTCCTAGCCTTTAACCTAGTGCCAGTTCTGTGACCCCGGTACGGCACTGTCAGTTCTGCCGGGATGGGGTGATGAGCACCATGTTTTACACTCCAAAGAGCCAGAAGATCCATTCTACTGTACTCTGTATCCTCTCCATGACCAAAAAAACCCAGTAACAAACAAAAAACATGACAAACATACAAGAGCCACTTGGACTTGCTGCCACTCTGTTGGCACATGTGTTGGCATGTAACAGCAGCGAAATGACAGAAAAAAAACCAACAACTGCATACATACACACACCACAGATACAGAATAAGCAGTACAGCGTAATGTGATTATGAGAGGAGAGATCAGAGATGATGCAATAAGGGGCTCAGAACAACCAAAGTAAATGAATTGCACTTATATAGCGCTTTTCTACACATTATGGTGCCCAAAGCACTTTGAATTGGCCTCACATTCACCCATTCACACACCAATGGGCGGCTGCTGCCTTGCAAGGTGCTGTCAGGCTCAACTGGGAGCAATTTGGGGTTCAGTGTGTTGCTCACGGACACTTCAACATGTGGAGAGTCAGAGCCAGGATTCGAACTGCCAACCCTTCAGCCACTGGACAACCCGCTCTACCAACTGAGCCACAACCTTCAACTAGGCATCTATTCTATCAATATAATTGAAGTTAACTGTTTCAACAATTATCTAATGGGATCAGTGTGTGTTAATGATACAGATACTGATGCCAGCAACAGTTCCAGAGACATCTCCGTACATGTAGACAATCAATTTTTAGAAAGAAATGAGTAAAACATTTTTGGTAACTTTTTTTTCAAATAAGTTTGACATTTTATCCTAAAGTGTTATATGGTCTTCCTGAACTGTTATTCATAAAAGTCTGAAATGTGAGGGCTCCAGTTTACTGGATAGAAAGGTATAGACACCTTCAGTCATGGCTCATTGAGCTGAAAACTAACCCACTGATTGATGTTTTCCGTTGATGAGTAGGGTGAAGCTGCAGTATTTGTTTTTTTCTTTTGTCGGCATTAACTATCCTGAAACACTCTGAGAATCTTTAATCACTGCAATGAGAAAGTTCTCATAATAAAAAATACACATAAAATCACCTGGTCCTAAGGCAATATTAAAATGATTTCATACAAACCGGAGGAATCAAACAACACACACACATGATTCCGCTTCATTATTTATTTAATAAAAATGAAGCCAAATCGGAGAAGCAGTGTGTGGGAAAAACTAAACACACCCTATGATTCAATAGTTTACAGGTCAACTATAACCTGAAGAAAGCCCTTTCTGTGTAACCTTTTTTAAAAATTTTATTTTTTCATTTTACATTAGACAACAATATTACATCACAACACAGTCACATTTGTTCACCACAAGGCCACGCCCCCCCACCCACATTAACAAGGCCAGAGGCGACAGCCAAGACAAAACCCAAGCAAAACCAAACTGCACGAGATGACTGTGACAGTAAGAAACAAGTCAAGACAAAACAGGATGGGACAAGACAAAAACAAGGCGAGACGAGACAAAACAAAGACAGACAAGACAATACCAGACGTTAACAATGCAAACTACACAGTACGCAGAGAGATTGAGCCGTATTTTGTAATAACGGTGCATTTTGTAGTAAACGTCCAAAATGTAAGAATTTTTTTATTTAATTTTGTAATAAAGCCGCATTTTGTAATAAAATGCTGCATTTTGCAATAAAATGCCACATTTTGTAATAAACTGCCCCAATGCATTATGTAATAAATTTTGCCGCATTATGTAATAAGTTATTACATTTTGTGTAGATTATTACAAAATGCACTTGCAACTTTTTTATTTTCTAGGAAATGTAATACCATGGTGCATTATGTAATAATACCATTATTGTTGTTTGTTAAACAATGAATTTATACAAGAGTGACTTGTGTTGTTTTTTATGCAATTTCCCTTAGAGCTATGTAGCCCAATAAATATGCAGCTTTATTACAAAATTAAATGAAAAAGTTATTACATTTTACGTTTATTACAAAATGCGCCGTTATTACAAAATGCGGCTCAACACCCCCTCCATCACGACTGTTCAACACCAGTATATGGAGCTGAGTCCATGTGGTGTAAATCAGGCACATGAAGCTAAGTCTATGTGGTGTAAATATGAATATAGCACTGAGTCCATGTGGTGAACTGCTACATTTTCCATGTAATTTAAGAATGGTTGCCATATCTTATAGAAGATGTCACTTCTCCTATGCATCCAGTAGGTATTTTCTCCAGGGGCTTCTTCCAACCACATTTTGATTGGAAGGGGTGTGTCTAGCTTCCATTTTCTAGCTATACATTTCTTGGCAACTGTGACCAGGATTTCAGTCCATTACTTAGCCCACTTAGTTTAAATTTAGTTAGGTTCCCTAGTAGACAGACTTCAGGGTCCAGTGGGAAAGTAACCCTGCGGACCCTCGAAAGTTTCACATACTTAACATAATATACTATACATAGTGACTTAATATGCACCTGGTGTAGGGAGTTGAACTGTATCAGTCTGTACCCTAGCATTTAAGGTTGAGGTGATTCCATCACTACACAGCTTCCTCCATAACTG
>JAPTHA010000519.1:0-10711 GCA_029814585.1 Gymnapogon annona
GTGGCGGCGGCGGCTGCTGCGGCTGCTGCGGCTGCTGCTGCTGCTCCGAGCGGCCGTGTTTGCACATGTGTGTCTGCGTTTGCACGTGTGTGTGTGTGTGTGTGTGTGTGTGTGTGTGTGTGTGTGTGTGCCTGCGTGCTAGTCGCTGCCCTCATATCAGCTCAACTTACTGTAAGTAATTGCCAATAAGTGACTCTAAACAAACTGGGTCTCCAAAGGTATATGCAACAACACAAATACAGTTTGTCATATTCTGTTGTCGTATATATTCATTTAGTCTTTACATTAATTTCAGCAAATTAAAGAAAAACTACAATCAGCTTTAAAACTGTCCAAGTACAGCAGTGGATTCTAGGGCTCTTCAACTTCAGCACATAGTTTTAGATTTAGAACTGGTGAGCATTCATTCATTCATTCATTCATTCATTCACCCATTCATTCATTCATAAACTGTTTAAGCATCAAGATGGTTGTGGGGGATACTGGGCACAGTAAGACTGAAGATTTATTTTCATATGCATCAGCTTCACATTTAATTTGGGCCTGGTCTGATAGGACATCTGCTGCTCATCAGGAGATAACATTAATAAATAAATGTGGGGGTGGACCCCGACACTCCTGCAACCATAGACCCAGAGTGTGTGACTGCAGTATACCTGTCTCAGTCTCGTGGGTCATATGTTGAGGGAGTTAATTTAATTTCATGTGGTAATTTTGCTGTCCCTCTGATGCATGCTGTCATATTTCAACACTTCAACAGACATTTTGAAGGAAGCAATAATATAATTAAAATAACGTATCCTTTTTGATTCAGAAATTCATCACCAACTCCCTGCTAATGAAAATGAATTCCTGGTTATTCAGGCTCACACTGGCACCTCTCCAAAACTCAGCGTTGCTTGAAATGAGCTGTTTCTCATCACTATCGCTCAAAGCATTGATCCATTACCTGAACTCAAACTGAATGGCACTTTTTCACTCTAATTAGCAAAATTGCAAAGTAAGCACACGTCTGCCAAATGGCAGATGAGTTGAAATGAAAAGACGCCGAGGGGTTGAGTTTCAGAGACAAAATTCTGAATGAAAAGAGAAGGAAAGAGTTGGAAACAGAAAGAATTAAAGGAAAACAACTGCGTCCTGTTGCACCAACACTCAAAACGGTATCGGACTTTGTACAATAAAAGCACATAAATCTCTAAAAACAATAGATGGATGTAGTTTTTCCAATGAAATTCAATCTGGTCTGAAAAGGAAGGATTAGCAGTGACACTAATCTTTTTCAGGGTTTGAAAATTGTAACATAAGAGGCTTTAGAGCAAAGTGCTGGAAAGTGTTACCATGTGATTTACTGTTCATTAAATCTCACTGGCCTGATGACATCCAGACACACACATGTAAACACAGGCCTAAATAAACACAAATACCTACATTTCGCAAACACATTTGTCATTGTGGATGTGTAATAGTGCTAAATGCAACCATGTGTTCACAACAGCAGAAGTCTCCCTCGACATTTCTGCACCGCTTTCCCCACGTCCAACAGCTTCACTCGGATTTGTTTTTACTGGGAGCGTTTAATGTCCTTAAAGGGAAAACACACAAATATTAAAAAGGCACTCCTGGATTCAAGATAAATAATAACCTCATCGTGGCCTGACTCCTGGGATGAAGCATGCAACTCCATAATGAATGACACTAAACTGGGTTGATGGTGATATCTGTGTTTGATCACTGGCAGCGAAAAGCACCTGAAGTTGGTTTCCAGTGGGAGCTGTTTGGAGCTCGATGAACCGTTGCCGTCTCACAATTTGGAATTCAGTAAATGCTGGTGAACCGTCCCACTCTCGCCAGCGCTGAATGAGTGCAGACCTATTTTCCGATCCACACAAATACCCCAAGTCCTCCTTGCTGCCCTGCAGATCTCATGGTTCACAACAATTCTCAGGATGAAAATATCTCCTTCCTCGCAGAGGTTTGGCCATGGTCAATGTCAAGAGAGCTATCTGTTAGGCCTTATTTTAGGACTTATTTACAAACTTCCATGTGAAGTTTATTTTGAATTGTGCATTTTTAGTTTTTTTTTTCCACTTTGTCAAATCCACGTGTGTCCTTGCATATTATGTAAACTGGCCCACTAAAGTTGAAGTGAATTTTTACCACAGTTTGTTGAAACCACAACAAATCAGTTATAGCGTCTTGACTCACTATTACTCACATCTACCTTATCTAGTGCCAGGTATTGACTCAGGCTGTGAGGATGCCCTGGGCATCCACAAACACATATCCTGGGATCTGAGATTTATAATCGCCGCAAAAACATACGACCCTATAAATATAACACCTACCTTTGGGATAGATAACTCTGCCCAGCATGGAACACAGGTTCAGTACCATGAGTTTCTTCCAGCTGGTGATTGCAGGGTGCGTGAGTGAAGCACCTTCGCAACTGTTACGGTCAGAGACAGTGTTTGTAAAAGTTGAACCAACAATGACCTCGTACCATAAATCTAAAGCCGAGAGCAGAGGCTGGTTCAAAAACCCCCGAGGGTTATTTATTTAAGATCTGATCACACTTTACTATTCAAATTCCAATGCTATTTTCGTTTTTTTCACCTCAAAAATGCCTGAGTCAACAAAAATGTCAGAACAACATTGATCATGAGAATAGCACAGAGGTGAGAGAAAACACAGGAACGGCCTTCAGGGAAACAGGATGCTATTACAGAATGGAGTCATATGCTGCCGACATGCACTCAATTTAATCATACTGTATGTTCTCTATCATGTGATGTGATGGAAAACTGCTGCAGAGGCAACATTTTTCAACACCCGTGTACGTGTTTTTGTTTGAAGCAGTGAAGGCAGCAGAGAGTCCCGAGAGTTATGTTTCATACACTTTTTATATAGTGACATCTGTTTTTTTCCTCTCTACAGGGGTTAGATTTGACCCTTAGTTGGATGCAGAGTTGGAGGCCGTGGTCATACAGTCAGGAACCACTCGCTGCTTTCAAAGACCCGGTCCCATGTCCGATGTATGCAGGTCAACCAAACAGACCAGTGCTATGAGAGACACTGTCTATTCCCACAGAAAACCTCTCATTTTTCCATTCTATAAATACATTTTCAGCACATGAAAGGCATCCTACAGATTCCACAGCTTCTTTTTTAATTACAGTGCATACATTTCTCTCTGAATGTATACAGCTGGTTGAAGATCCACCGAGACTTTGATGGATTTTAGCGGCTGACAACTAAAGGTTTTCACTTGAGACAGAATAATGAGTGTGGGATGAGCACCGTGCACCTGGACCTGACAGACGGACGCTGGCGTACACTTTCTCTCTAATGAGAAAGAATCACATCGGGCATTCAGGTTTAGCAGCTTCACCGTTCATTAGTCTTAACCTTTTGACCTGCTCCCTGAGTAGCAGTTGTTCGTTTGCTTTGCTGCGTGAAACACCACAAGTGCAGGAATGCACCGTCGACGCCAGGTGAAACACCATTGGTTCAGCCAAACTCAATAGGTTTTCATTAAGGCTTGTGGGTGTGTTGTGTTGGTTTTGGGTTCTTTTGGATCAATGAACAAAAATGGATCGGGTCATTTTGCAGTACTTTGCAGCAATACGTGTCAGGAGCAGATGTGCTGTGTACAGGGTGTCAACACAGGATGCTCCCCACCACTGCACATTTATGAAAACATAGGTGGAAAAACATTTATTGATGGCTTTTCTAACTAACACTGTCTGTCAATAATAGTTCTAAATCCATAAAGACTCAGACCTACTTTTGTGTAAGTTCTGAAATACATTTTTTCTTTTATTTACTGATCTTAAGTGATTTATCACCTTTGTCATAATATTGTTCTCTGTATTTTGACTTTATTTTTTTTTACATGAAAATCAGGTGTTATCCATTGTTTTATTTACTGATCATGTAGACGTATTCATAAAAGTTCAGGTTAAAGTTGAGGGGTTTTTTTTGTTTTTTGTTTTAAAAATGAGAAAATTTTAAATTTTAAAATAGAAGATGATGATGTTTCCATGGTAACTACAAAGTAAATGGTTTTGGCTGATGGCGGATGTTTGGGTCTTTATGACTTAATTAATCACAAAAGAGAAGAAAAAAATCAAAGGATTTCCGAGAATTGACGTCAAATCAGCAGATTCCTGAGCCAAATTCTATCATGATTCATGTCACATTTGAGAGAAGAAACATGACTGAATGTTGTTGTTTTTCAATGCTTCTCTTGTGCTTCATTGCATCAAGTAAATTGAAAAGAACAACATCTCAGATGAAAACCTACAAACAAGCTACGCGGACAAGTACATTTTTCAATACATTACAATCAAAACTTCACTGAGGTCATCTGACTTTTTCATGTCAAGGAGATGAGCAGGACAACAGAAAAATCCCCTGTCGTGGTGTGGATGCTCAATTCAGATGAATGCCATTTACTGACAGTAATTCATTTACGCTGACGGCCCAGTGCCAAGTTTAAATTTAGGCTGCAGCACATTGATTAACATACAGAGATTATCATTCTGTTACTGATGCCCAAAGGCTGCATTCCCCGTTTCCCCTTTTTAATTTCCTTTATGGTCTGAGACGTGGACTGAAGCCAAATCTAAGAGCAAGAACCCACTGCTTCTGCCTCACTCATAATAAAAATCTAAATTTATGATAGTCGTAGCTTTGATTTCATTTGCAGTTTAAGGTTTGGTGTCAAAGGAAGATGAACAAAGAAAGCTGAAACACTATAATTTATCTGATTTGTCCTTATTCTCATGTCAGTACTAGTTTGCCAGCTCCATTTGTTATACAAAGTACCTCTGACAAAAAGTACACTGCATACACACTCAACACACTCAAAGGCTCACATTTATATTCTACACACTCTTGAATCAGAACCTGTGCCAAAGTAGCAATCAGTCTTACAATATACAAACACAATGATGCTCAGCCATCCTTTTCCATACAGCAAAACATTTCCCCAGGCACAAATCACGAGTTACTTAACAAGTGGGATAAGATGGCATTGGTATTTCAGCTGAATACTGATGTGAAGCTCAGAGGCCTTCTGCAGCAGGATCAATTACATATACCGGACCTATGTTTTAAACAACACTTAGCTTGAAAATAATATCAACATGGTATTTTATAAAAGGGATCACAACAATGAAACAACCTGTCCTTGGATGGGGAAGGCATTCTGTCAGATGTTTTTGGTAATCCTACGGCTCACCTGGACTGGACTGAACGGGGGGGGGATGGGGGGGGGGACCGGCGGTAGCAACAGACGGTAACAGGTCCAGGTCTCAAGTACAGCACCAACTTGCCTTTATGGAGTGTTCCCATTAATGACAAGTGGGTTCTCTGGGGTTACCCGGTCTTATTTCTACGGTCCAATGACATGTATTGCAGTAGGTTGACTGGTCGAACTAAATCACCCACAAATGTGAATGAACAGTTGCTCATCTGTATTTGTCAGCTCTGTGATGAACTGGGTTGTCCAGGGTGCATCCCATCATCATCCCATCACAGCCGAGGATTAAAGTGTTTGGAAAATGATTAATAGAAATAAATATACAGCAGGTGGTACAGCTGCATTGAACTGGTTCAATGCAACCGCAATGCAGATTGTCGCCGTGGAAGTGTGAATGTGTTTTACAAACATCACTGAGACAATACCAGCAGATCCACAGTCCAGCCCTTTGAAAACCTAAAGTCATCCCTGTCACGGTTCCAAATTTTTTAAATTGCGACATGGATGATTTGATCCAGCCTTTCCTTGGATTCTATGAATACAATTCACACATGGCCAGCTAACTATAGAGGTCGAGACGCTTTCTGTCACATCGCCAGTACAGAAGATGAGGAAGGGCGCCAAGTCCAAAACATTCATTCATTCATTCATTTCCTGAATCCGCTTTATCCTTTGCAGGGTCACAGGAAGTCCAAAACATCCATGTGGAAATTAAAGACCACGAGGCTTGCTTCTGTGATTAAACATACAGTTTTGTCTTGATTTCTATGATGTTAATAGAGGTATTAACTGTTGTACACTAGCACAGGGCAGACCTGGGCAGCCCGATAGCTGACCCTGACTGGCATAGAAGAGGTCACTGGGAAATTAAAAGTCAGTGCCAAATATATATCATCCTAATAGATGTAATCAGTACAATGGAACTGTTTTATTTTGAAGGATCTGCTAAATTAAATGGGACTTTTTCCCACACATACTTCCTAAATTTGGCAAAAGGCTTGTGAACCCATGAGTTTATTGGTCAGTTTCAGCCCATGAATATGTCAACTAAAGCCAAAAAAAGTAAGATTCATTCATATTGCTGAATTTTAACAAGACATGGACTTCTGTGTGCAGTATTTCTTCATTAAAATCAGTGGTAAATAGAAGAAAAAGGTATTGATATATACAAACTAAGCTGGATGCATTTATTGTGTTGCCATGTCAAGTTAATGAGGAGCTGGTTTTGGACATTCTCGAAAATGTTTTTATGAGTATTCATTAAATAGTTGTATTCCGGGCTTCTCAATTTAATTATATTGATATATTCATTTACTACTTTTATTGTGATATCTATTGAGCAACGCTAAAAGTACATTGGTCCAAAACCTTAACAACTGTCAGAGTTTCAAGTGAACTGTCCAGACCTACGATGTTTTAATCCCACTGATTAAGTGTCAGAGTCGTAATAAAGTTTAAAGTTTTTCTTTTCCTTCAATTAAAAATTACTATTTACGGCTGATGCAACAAATATTTCAGAAATCTACATCTAGAAGATGATTTTATTAACGTCAGCCTTGAGGACAATTTGGCAAAACCTATTCTGAAGTAATTTGTCAGCACAGATGACAATGAATAGAAACTAAAACCTAAAGACAAAAACAAGAAGAATCAGCTATATAGAAATATTAATTATAATTTGACTTTTGTCATCATTGTTTTGCTACACATCCTCCTGTCAACAACCTGCATTCAATGTGTCTCAATTCATTTGACCATAATAAACATATTGATCTTGTTCGTCAGCAAGTGTAAGACAATGTTGTGTATGTGCTCAATTCACACAATCAAACGGAAATGCTTTGGGTCTGAGTAGTGCAAAAGTGCACAACTTTGCATCACCAGTAAACCTAACAACAGTCTGTCGTCTCATCCTGGACTGTGACTGTGTACACATTGGTATTTCTTTTTTGCACTGCTCAGACGACATTCAGCATGAAGACATACAAAACTCCAAGGATGACGTGGTGGATTGTCGTGGTTCAAAGCCCACATCATCATGGTCCTACAGGGGAAATATTGAACATATAACAAGTCTCTCCCCCCTCACAAAACCTCAAAGGCAATCATCTAATGGTTGACGGGCTCACTGCACCGCTGAAGTGTCCACTCAGCAGCCTGGGCTCCTGCCAGGCCATTTCCAGCCTCAAGTATCACCAGCCAAGAATCCCTCAGGCGAACGCACCTTCCTACAAACCCAGCACGGTACAGTCCATCAGTCTGGCACACACCCCCTGCCCCAGCCCCCGTTTTTGTTTCTGTCGAACAATCTGCTCTACTGATTTTACAGTCGTGAACGAGGTCAGCCAAGAGAACATACAAGTGTTTTACCGAACCCAAGTGATGCGTCGGTACCTTCGCTGCTTCCAATCGGCTTTTGTCAAACATAAATAGTGTCTTAGAAAGTGCCAGACTTGCAGTTTCCCAGGGAGGCAAGAAATCACCACTTTGCCAGCTATTCACTTCCAGCAGAGCAGGTGCCATATCGATACACAACAGGAAATGCCCGATTGCGCGTTGTATATAACTGTATGTGCAGCCACTGTGACTGTGTGGGCAGGTATAAGTTACCCTGCATGGATACTAATGCAGAGACAAAGAGGACGGGAGGGAGACAGAGTGGGGAAGGGCAAACATCAAAAAAGGACAGCTGAGCACAAAGATAAAGTTCCAAGGTAACTTAGACAATCAGTCATACTCCGGTGTCACGGTTCTTCCCTGCAGTGGCTTGGGCCACTCCCTCTCCCTCAAGGGACGACCCAATTAATTGATCATGGCTGCTTGGCATCAGCTCTCATAAATGGGCTGGTGCAGGCACCATGCAGCGTGGACTCCTCTGCTTATTTCTCTTTTGTTGAGTTTGACTTCAGTTCTGGACTCTGGCCCTTGTCTCTTGATTTTATATCTGGTTTGTGACTCTGTTTTTTTTCTAGCATTAGTTCTTGTCTCGATTGCTCTTTGTCTTGGTCTTCTCATGTTGTATCCTTTTGGTTAAGAAATGTTCTATGTTCCCCTTCAACTCTGTGCATTGGACCCCCCCACCGTTACACCGGGGCTGTTTGGAAGCAGGAGAAAGGATACTGGTCTGCTCTGTTGTGCAACCAAAACAGTTTAGTCTCCTGTGGAACACCAGCAGCTGAACAGTATTGATGAAATCCATTTTCTTCTCCCTTCATTACTCTGTACTGAATGATCCTTGTTCAACTGTCAGGGCACTGGTGCAGCCCTCAGGAAATTGTTGTCCTTAAGTAATGGCAGTGCTCCGGTCCAACATCCACAAGTACAAGAATATAAATGCTTCAAGTACAAGTTTATAAATGCTTCCACCTGTCAGATTCACATTAGACATAAACAGTGATCCACGCTGACAGATATCAGTCATTGTGTCAACATGTTGTTGTAATTTTCAAAGTTCAAGCAACTGCTAAGAGTAAGTAAATCATTTGCAGAGGGAGTTTGAATTGCAGCATGATCAAATTGTAACAGTAACCCATATACGGCAACAATATTCAGATGAGCTGTAGCAGTAAAAATATACAATCCAGTGTCAGAATCCATGCTGTGACAAGAAAACCACAGACATATGGGAGAGGACAAAGGGAAAAGCAGTGTGAACACTAAACCTCTCGTTAAGGCGTCAATGTTAAAAACATCTGGTTCCAATGGAAAAAAAATTTACTGAAAGAAAATTAATACCATTTACTTTGTTTTGCAATTACAGAACTGTTCCTGATTGATTTCAAACTCATGTTTAGAAACTAATCTATTCTCATCCTCACCACAACCTTTTTTCATTGCCTGTAATTCCACTGTGCAGCTCTTGATGAAAACCAGAAACTGGATAAGGTGTGTAAAATGATGTGAAAATTGTCTGATTGCTGTTCAGACACAGATTCCAATATGACAAGGTATAAGGAAGCCCAACCGCTGATGGAAATGCATTATAAACTCTATTAAATGATACCCACTCGTGGCAGGGATAGTCTTCATAATGTCCACCTCCAGCAGGTATTTGCATTAGCAGCAGAAAGCATTTGCAAACCAGCACACATAGAGATGATTTAGAAAACATGAGCCTCCAGCTAAAATCAGCACTTTTACTTGTGGGCCTTTATGGGATAATAGTTTTTTCTATGAATTTCTGTGACATTTCTACACAGATGTTATGACTTCAGTGTTAATACAGTATATTCAGGTATATTCAGTGCTGGATCTGTTTTGCAATGGGAAAATAAAATGTGTTTTTATGAATACAAATTAGAAGCCGATTTATGTCTTGAGTCTTGATTTAAGTGTTGAGTGTTGTGATGTTTCAGAAATGCTCTACGATGTCAGTCTCATGCATGATGTGAATCTTCTGATGGAACAGGAAATTAGTGATTGTTAAAAATGTATGAAAATAATGTTGTTTTAATGACGGTTAAAGTTTGACATTGACAACAAAAGGGAAAGAGATAAAAGAGAAAAAAAAACATTGTATGAGCTGAAAAACAGAAATACTAGATGTAATTACATCTGTAAGACAACTACAAAGAAACCAAAGAAAGAGAAGAAGGAGGAGGAGGAGAATATAATAATAATAATAATAATAATAAATAGCAGTAATAGTGATGATAGTAGTAATAGTGATGGCTGATAGTAGTTATAGGGATGATAGTAGTAAGAGGAATGATAGTAGTAAGAGGAATGATAGTAGTTTTAGTGATGATAGTAGCAATAGTGATAATAGTAGCAATAGTGATGACAGTATAGTAAAGGTGATAACAACAGCAATAGTGATGACAGTAATAATAGTGATGACAGTAATAATGGTGATGATAGTGGTAATGGTGATGACGGTAGCAATAGTGATGACAGTAATAAGTGATGACAGTAATAATAGTGATGATAGTGGTAATGGTGATGATAGTAGCAATAGTGATGACAGTAGCAATAGTGATGACTAGTAATAGTGATGACAGTAATAATAGTGATGACAGTAATAATGGTGATGATAGTGGTAATGGTGATGACGGTAGCAATAGTGATGACAGTAATAAGTGATGACTAATAATAGTGATGATAGTGGTAATGGTGATGACGGTAGCAATAGTGATGACAGTAGCAATAGTGATGATAGTGGTAATGGTGATGACAGTAGCAATAGTGATGACAGTAATAATAGTGATGACAGTAGCAATAGTGATGACAATAATAGTGATGATAGTGGTAATGGTGATGACAGAAGCAATAGTGATGACAGTAGCAATAGTGACGACAGTAATAATAGTGATGATAGTAATAATAGTAATGATGGTAGTAATAGTGAGGATAGCTATCAGTATTACAACTGTCATCACTATTACTACTATCATCCCAGATCAAATATTAGTTCTCAGGAAGGCTCCTGGTGTAACCAAAACATACAAA
>JAPTHA010000544.1:0-10709 GCA_029814585.1 Gymnapogon annona
ACCGTAGACCGTGGTGTGGTCTACGGTAGTCCACACCATAGACTACCGTGAGAAATTAAAAAAATAAAGAAAAACCGGCGTCTTTGATGATCCGAAATTCGTGTTGTCAGAAATCGCGATTTTCGGTCTAAAACGATAGATCGTTCAGCTCTACCTGAGAGTGAAGTATTCTGCTACTTTCTAGTTTCTACATGGGTGAAGATACCAATTACATTCCATAATTTTGTGTACACTACATTTATCTAAATATTTACATTCACAGAGCATAACTGTGTGCAAACAAACACACAATAAATTAGGGAACTATTAATTGAAATAGTGTCATTTCATTTTCATCAGTATTGCAAACCAGTCAGTCGACATGCATGTGCATACTGGGCCTTCACTGGTTTGCGCTCCTCACTTGTAAAATAACAAACCAGTGACATCAGCTCATTGCCACAACTATTTATGCTTTATGGAGCTGATAGGCAAAGAATTAAAAACAATAAGAAGCACAAAATCAACAGTCACGTTTCGGCTGGTTGATGATCCAAAACCAGCTTTGTTTACCGCTAAAACTCAGCTGAGAATAACGAAACACGGCGCCGTAAATTAGAGTCTACCCGTTTGAACGCTCTGTGACACTGATTCGCCTGCTCTGCAGCAGCGACTTAAGGCACCTACTGAGATGCTCTGAGACGAGTCCGGATGGATTTTATGACAGATATAGTTAGATGGGATCCTACTGAGTCCCACATTACAAAACAGAAGCCCCAGTTATGATCTCCACACTTACAAATTCCATTTTTGTGAAGCATGTTTTTGCTTCATTTTTTGAATCTGAAAACGGTGAATAGAAAAAAAATTGATTAAAAATAGAAAACTTCAATTATTTCTCAAAATATCTACTGAAGCAGGCAGGGGGAAGGTAGTACTTTTATTTCAAGTGGTAACACATAACTGGAAATGTAATATTTTTGCATTTCTCAAGTCTTCAAAACTGTCCAGTTTGGCCCTGTGTTCTGATGTCTGACAAGTGTATTTTAGCAAGAAATTTCAGGATTGATTATCATGGCAGCCGCTCAAGTATATGAAAAAATACTTTGTGGCTGTTTTAGACTAGCTAAGCGCTGTACACCAGGTTTTATTGAAATGTGAGCTTGATGGCTGGTTTTTTCATGCAGCTGCTCTTAACCCTTATGCAGCTTAATTACAAACAGTAGTGGGCTCCATGAAGTCGAAGTCCTTCTATGCAATGGTTCCCACCTGTTCAGTTAACACAGGTATTTCCACCAAAAACCTAAAAAACTCTGCATGAGGGGGTGGACTCATCAAAGTGGTTGGGGCCAGTGAATGGTTGGAACAAACACAAGGCAGGATTGGATTGTCTACCACTGACTACAAATAATAAAGGTTCTGGTTACTGTGACATTTTCTCACCCACAGAGTCTATTTATCACTGCACTGGGAAGGCGGTGGGGCCAGATGGTGTTTGTCCGAGACTGCTCAGAGACTGTGTGGCACAATTAGCCGAAGCTCTTCAGTATGTCTTCAACATGAGCCTTATACAGAGCAAGGTGCCAGTGCTGTGTGAAAACTTCCTGTATTGTGCTGGCCCCCAGAGTAGGGCGTCTGCTCAACATGAAAGACGACAAACCAGGCTGCTACTCAGCCACTTGAGGCCTCAGGTGGAACACGCAAAAGACAAACTTCAATTTGCTACTGTGACGATACTGGAGTGGAAGACGCTCTTCTGTACATGCTTCACCGGGCTCAGTCACATCTAGATGAATCAGGGGGTTGTGTCAGAATAATGTTCTTTGATTTCTCTAGTGCGCTTAACACAATTTAACCACACATACTCCGGAGCAAACTTGAAAAGATGGGGGTCGATGCCAACCTCACCACCTGTATCTCAGACTATCTGACAGCAAACCACAATACGTCAGGCTGGAGAACTGTGTGTTGGACTCAGTCCTGAGCAGTACAAGGGCTCCACAGTGGACAGTACTGGCACCACTCCTCTTTACACTGTACACGTCAGACTTTCAGTTCCACTCCAAATCCTGTCATGTACAAAAGCACTATGATGACAAAGTGATTAATGGCGTGTATCAGGAGGGATGGTAAAGGAGCTGATGAGGACTTACGGTCAGTGGAGGGCTAAGAACCACCTCTTCCTGAACACATCAAGACCAAGGAGAGGTTCATAGACCCCGATCGGTCGAAATCCCTCCCTACTGCCCGTCAGCATAAATGGTGTTGAGATTGACATGGTGTCAAACTACAGGCATCTGGGTGTCCACCTGGATTGTAAACTGGACATCACTGTCCTCTATGAGAAGGGGCAGCGTTGGCTTCACTTCCTCCCTTGGCTGTGCTCATTTAATATCGACAGTGCCATGCTGTACAAGTTTCATAAGTCTGTGGTGGAGAGTGTCCTGCTGTATGCTGCTGTCTGCTGGAGCGCAACCAGATGGACAAGGACAGGAGTCAACTCGACAACCTTATTAAGAGAGTTGGTTCAGTGGTGGGAAGAGAACTGGACAATGTGGGGTCGTGGAGAGACGGATAAAAATCAACGTGCTGAGCATCCTGGCTTAGTTCTATGATACACCTCTTGGTGCAACCTGGACACATCATCAGTGATTCTACCGGGGTCATGGGGTGTTTTGGGTCTGAATCAGACACCCTCTTCTGGTCGACCCAGCCGGGGGTGATCAGTCCCCCGACTTGTGTCCAGGTAGCGCACTACGCCACGCATCCCCCCTCCTCAACCAGAGCCAACGGGAAGCTTTCTCCAATGCCTCCAAGATGTTTTTAATGGCTTTAATGGTTTTAATGGCTAATCTCTAACGGACAAAAGAGCAGCCTGCTATTGACGCGATGCAGGACGGAGGGCTTCAGGCAATCCTTCATCCCTTCTGCCATCAGACTGTATAACTCCTCATAGCTTCCCTCTCTTTTTACGTCCTTATGTGAGTCTCCTTATTTCATGTGAGCAGCTGGACACAGCAATTTCCTTATGGGGATAAATAAAGTAGTTACTGATTATTTCTGGCTCGTTAACTTAGCTTAGAAGCTAGCCAGGCTGCAAACAAGCTGCATGTTAAGGTGATGATTACCGCGAAATAGTTGTATATGACAACAGATGTCTCTCAGTTTCTTTTGATTGTGTTTGTCATTGGTTTTCAATCTCAAACTCTGACCATAAAGACGAGTTTAAACATACATTTGACATTTTGTTCAGTTGCGTCTTACAAAGTTTTTTTTGTGCCTTCTTCACATAATATTCACATTCTCTTTATCTAATTGTAGACATCGTTTTTCGTCCTTTTCTAGAATTTTCCATCTTTTCCATTTAAATATCATTTGTGATGTTCTTTTTTTTATTCGTCTTTTGTTTTTGCCTTGTGCTTTTTTAAAATTTAAATTCTTATTAAGTGTCTAGCTTTTTCTTAAAAAAATTGGTAGACTTGAAATAACTTGTCATGTGCATTCTGTGCTGTAATGTTTTTAAGAAACATACCTGAATAGCAGGGAAACATCAAATGAGGAACATGAAAAGAACAGTGATTCATGTTGAATGTTCTTTTAATGCCAATCACCTGCATATGTTGCTCATGTTAGGATTATTAGTTTGACTTTGTAAACATACACACACCAATGTTCTCTGCCATAATTCAGAAATTTCCGAATAAGGTTGTCATTCCTCCAGACTGTGTGTCCCTGTGGGTGTAGCAGGAAAGGCCAACTGTACCAACTGTTCTTGGCGTTCAAGCAAACACCCACATCTTTGTTCAGATTGGGAACCATCGAGATTGTATCCGTTTGATACATTTCTATAATTTGGGGTTTGGCGATGCAACTTCCAAAGTTCTCAATTTCGACACATCAATGAAGAAGAGGATAAAAAAAACCCACAATGGTTAGCATCACTTTAGAAAAGATAAACCTTCATAGTAATTCTGGAAAAAAACAAAAACAAAAAACAAATCCACAATAAATGCATCTTGTATTAATCCTGTCAACATGAGACAAAGGCAAACCAGGTTTTTGTAGTTGACAGACAACCATTCCATTACTCATTTCTATTATGATAGTTGTTATAAAACATTGTCAGTGTAAACCATCTACCACTGTATAATGGTCCAAGGGATGAAATGTTTCACGTTCATCTAGTCTCATTCTTTCTGAAGATGTGTGTATTCACACTATGGAGTATTAATTCACATGTTGAAGATGCTGCATCTGGCTTTTGTAACGTGAACCACAAGGTTTCATGTTGTCTACTGAGTGAAATGTCCATGGATGTCCTTGGAAAAGCCATCGTCAAACATCTTAAAAGGACACTTTCCACATCCTCACAGTCCCCGACTACGACAGACCCAAACCCTCTAAATGTGAAGATGTAATTTGGATGGTCCTGGGTCAAGATATATTTATGGATGAACCACAGTTACACCATTATACACTGAAACACATCCTGATGTCTAATTATGTCCTTCTCTATGGAAGATTAAGCATCCAAATGTCCTCCTAGTGAGTCTGTTTCCATGACCATAACCCTCTGATAACTGGTAGTAATCAGATCATAATAATTAGATCAAACCAATTTACATGCACTTAAATAAATGTGATAATGTTGTTGTGTTCATACTGTCGACAACAACGCACAAGTCAAGGCCAATTTAAAAGTCACTTCATCCTTTACTAGTTTGCATTCTCCAACGCAAATCTTTTTTAATAGGGGCTTGTAAGTGGGGTTTATTTGAGATGTTACACCTGCTCATGACTAAGTTCACACATATATTCAGTCAAACTGGCGGCAGGATTACAAATACACAGGTGGTGTTCACATTCCCATTGGGCCTGGGCCTGTTGCAATTATGTTGCAACAGGTTGCGTAATAACCCTCTCTGTGGATGACATTTACTTAGTTTGATGGCCACACTGGTGAAAAACAGAAAATTAACATCTTAAATATATACAGTATATACACACTTGGGTGTTTACGAGTTGTCGTTGTTTTATGCAGTCACACTAGCCTGCATCTTCATTAGCCATTCAGCTGTATAATTGGCTGCTTAAGCAGCCTTTGTTTTGGGAAGACCCATTACTGATTGTATGTGTGTACTGGGGTAGGGGGTGGAGTAGTAGGGTGTCAAATAATGTCGGCCAAAGAGGCTAAATGTAGATGTGGATACAAAACCCACCAGACCTCCCCCTAAACCTCCAAAAACATATGTGCTGGTTTTGCACTTGTGGATGCAGATGAAGAGTGTGTGTGCTTGTCATACCAAGGTTATGCCTTTTGCTCTTGGCATGTTCATGGATGTGTTTTTTAGCAAAGCAGGCGAAGAAGACGCAGTAGAGGCAGGAGTGGAGTCTGTTGAGATGGGCGCCGCACATGTGGCAGATACAGGACTTGGCCTGGAAGACATAGACACTGATGAGTATACAGGTGCAAACGTGGACAGCGTTTCACTAGCCTTAAATCATATTTGTCTAAGTCATCCATTATGTGTCCATAATTGTGCACAGGTTGAATCCAGGTGTGCGTTTTCTAACAGGGGTCTGGATACAATAATGACTAACATCACTATATAGTTTTATATTGGATCGACATCATTCCATTGGTTGGTTTGGTTTACAATGGTATATTTGTTTATGAAACAATATTTGTCCTGCTCTGTTCATAAGTAATAATTTTCTAACAACTAACATTGACTTGTTCACATCTCACTGAGGAACAAAAATCTACCATTAAACTTTAGGAAATACAGACGTTTATCAACTATATGGACATAAATATTGGGACGCATGTCTCCGGCTACAAGATGTCCTGTTGATGAGTATTGGGCAAGGCAATCAATGTTAATAATCAATAGGATATTGATCCAATATAAAACTATATAGTGTTAGAAAACAAGCACTAGGATTCAACCTATACACACATTGGTCCATATGTGGTTGACTATGGTCATTAATATGTGAGGATAAGGATATATACACAGACAGATTAGTAATAAATAATCAGGTTTATACTGTGGACCAACACACACCAACTCCCATTCAATCCAATGTAATACCAATAGTGATGTGAAACTGTCTGAGGTCAAACACTAAATCTAAACGTGGTTTTCTAATGATGGTATCAAATCAGAACAATTTTGTCTGAGTTTCTAGTGCATGAGAGCCAGGACCTCAGATAAAATCGGATACAATTTCACCTTGCTGAAGTTCAGGTGTCCTGCTGTGACGACACACAGAGCCAAACCTGTGGGATGCCTCTGAAAATGTTAGTTTTTCAAGAGGGTTCCATCATGATTAACTAATAGGAGCCAAACAGAGGTGCTTTTCTCTGAAGAGAGAATAGAAATACAACATTTTAGAATCTATGGCAATTTTACATTCATCCTTCTCCATTGTTGCCTCGCTGGTACTGAAATGTCACAGACTTTATACAGAGCCTCCTAGTCTCTTCAAAACAAAGTTTAACAGCTCACATTCAGGCATTAACAACACTCCCACATGTGAAAACACAGTACCACAGATAAAAACAAATAAAATGCCTAAAAACACAGTGCATGTCATTTTGTGTTGGCCCCATCCACTTCATGTGTACAGGTTACAGGGACATTGAAAAGAATGTGACAAACACTCCAACACAACTGATAAACTCCAGTTGGGTTTCATAACGCTCACTAGTGGAACTAAATATTAGACAGACAAGGCGAATTCCGTGTATATATAAAAACGTAATAATAAATCCTGACAGACACTTGTGTCCCTGAATCACGACTGAAGAACAAACATGTAGGAGCTTCTAGGATTAGATTTGATTGAAATAAACTAGTATTTTTTTTCAGTGGTGTTCAAGTTCAGGGGAAAACCCAAATGTCCCGTATATGCCGCTTTTAGAGTCAGGGATTACAAATATTTTGGCCCAAACTCAGTTCACCCCTTTTGCCCCCACCCCATCCCCCCAAGGGGTAGGTGTAAGTAGGAGGGCCAAGATGTAGGGGTAAGTGGAAGGGTCTTAAAGTCAGTAAAACGAAAATGGCACAGATTAATCTATTTGTAGTCAGAGCCCAACTGTAAATTCGTTCCATTGGAGTGATTTTCAAAAGGTAGACAGATTAAAAAAAAACAAAAAACTATGGTATTAAGACATATTTGACCAGATGTTAGTGGTTTCATCTGTTTTTGTTCTATTAAAAAGACCCTTTGGAGATTATGTAAAATATGTGTAATCTAAAGGGAAACCAAGACGGCAGCATATGACTGAATTATTAATTGTGCTTCATATACATTCTCTTGTATAACAAGTGGGAGGGAGGGATGTGGATGGAAGAAAGAACTCAAAAGGATGGAAATGAGAGGCAGGAATCTCAATGAGGCAGAGTGAATGTGAGTAGGTGAGGAGGAACGAATGACATCAGGAAGAAGAGAGAGGGGAAATAAGAACAGGGGAAATAAGAACAGAGAGAGGACAAAGATAAGGAGAAGATGAAGGACAGTAGCAGTGACATGTAAATGATTCTGCAACAGTTTGATTCCATTGTCACATTTAGGGAAATTGTGTTTAACAAATGTCTTTGGAACCAATAATCCAATTAACAGGCACTTACAAAGGATTCAAGATTGCAACATGGAAGAGATATAAGGAAGAGGCCAAGAAAATACAGTGGTAATTAGTAGAGTTAGTCAGTTAGTTAGTGATGAATGTAAAATCATCTTTGGAAGTTGTCTACATTCTGAAAGTACATTACTTCTAGCGTCCAACACAAGGTTTATTTTTAGAACAATGTTTTCTGAATACTTCAAAAACATTATTTTCACCATAAATGTGTGTTTTTATTCTTTGTTTAATTTATAGTAGAACTCTTCGACTGGACTGACATCATACCTACTTTATCAACCTACAGTTGTTATAAATATCTAATAAACTGACCAGTATCAGATGTTGCAGATATGTGTATATACCAATAAATATAAACCATTGAACTTTGTAACTCACCCCCTTGTCCATCCAGTACCATACACTAAGCAGAACTCCTGGTATTTTGTCCTTAGAAATTAAAAAAATATACAAACTGTTACTGTTTCGCAGAACAATTGTAACCGCAAGGAGGCACAAGCCAGTGTCTTATTGTAGTGGTCTTAAGCCCAGATAAATACAGAAGGTAATGTCAGGAAGGGCCTACAAGGGAAAACTTTTGCCAAATCAAACATGCAAATTGAATCTATGACTTCCAAACTGGATCAGTCGAAGCCTGGGGTTAACGACCGCCATCTGTGCTGTTCACCTACAGGGTGCCGTTGGAAGCTGGACTACTGTTGGTCAAAGCAGAGGAAGAAGGTGTGTTGGTAGGAAGATAGAGAAGAGGAAAGCCAAGAGTCTAGGAGTAAGGACTTTGATGTTGGAACTATGACAGGAGAGTTGGTGGACATGATGCAGAGGAGAAAGGTAGACATGCTGCGTGTCCAGGAGACCAGGTGGAACGGTAGTAAGGTTAGACATTTAGAGGCAGGGTTCAAGTTGCTTTATCATGGTGTAGATAGGAAGAGAAACTGAATAGTTATCTTGAAGGAGAAGTTTGTTAGGAATGTCCTGGAGGTAAAAACATTGCCAGAGTGATGAGTCTGAAGGTAAAAATCAAAGGTGAAGGTGTGATGTTCAATGTTGTAAGGTGATATGCTCCACAGGTAGAATGTGAGCTGGAGGAGAAGAATAAATTCTGGTTGGACCTTGATGAAGTGATACAGAACACCCCTGGAATTGAGAGAGTTGTGATTGGTGCAGACTCCAATGGACATGTTGGCGCAGGAAATAGAGATGATGAGGAGGTGATGGGCAGGTTTGGTATCCAGGAGAGGACCGCAGAAGGACAGATGGTGGTTGACTTTATAAAACGGATAGAAATGGCTGTAGTTAATACTTTCTTCCAGAAGAGGCAGAAACATAGGGTGACCTATAAGAGTGGAGGTAGGAGCACACAGGTAGACTACATATTGTGTAGATTGTGTAATCTGAAGGAGATCAGTGACTGCAAAGTAGTGGTAGGTGAGAGTGTAGTGAGACAGCATAGGATAGTGGTGTGTAGGATGACTCTGGTGGTGAGGAAGATGAAGAGGGAAAAGACAGAGCAGAACACAAAATGGTGGAAACTGAAAAAGTCTGTGTGCTGCAGAGTGTTGCATGACTTCAGGAGTTGGGACAGGCTCTGGGTGGTAAAGAGGTGCTTCTAGATGACTGGATGATTACAGCTAATGTGACTAAGGAGATGGGTAGGAGAGTACTCAGTGTGTAATCTGGAAGGAAAGTAGAAAAGGAGACTTGGTGGTGGAATGAGGAGGTGCAGGAGTAGAAAGATGTTAGCTAAGAAGTGGGACACTGAGAACTGAAGACAGTAGACAGGAGTACAGGGAGATGCAGCATAAAATGAGATTAGATGTGGCAAAGGTCAAACAACGGTCTTACGATGACTTGTATGCCAGGTTGGACAGAAAGGACAGAGAGACTGATGACAGCACATGTTAGAAGTTTTGGGGATCAAGTCAGAGGGTCCAGACTGAAATGGTTCAGACATGTCCAGAGGAAAGATAGTGAATATACTGATAGAAGGATGCTGAGTTTTGAAGTGTGAGGCAGGAGGCCTAGAGAAAGACTAAAGAGGAGGTTTATGGATGTAGTGAAAGGGGACATGAAGCAAGCCCTCAGCACTCTGTACAGTGCAATCAATGACCTGCAATGTTCATATTTGGAAGGAGCTTTTATTGTTGCCCCCCTTAAAGACCTCCTTAAAGACCCCCAAGAACCCCTTAAAGACCTCCAAGACCCCCTTAAATACCCCCAAGACCTCATTAAAGACCACCAAGACTCCCTTAAAGACTCCCAAGACCCCCTTAAAGGCCACCAAGACCACCTTAAAGGCCACCAAGGCCACCAAGACTCCCTTAAAGGCCATCAAGACATCCTAAAAGACCCCCAAAACTACCAAGACTCCTGTCAAAGACCACCAAGACCCCTGTTATAGACCACCAAGACTACTGTTATAGACTACCAAGATCCCCAAGACACCCAAGACCACCCAGACCCCCAATAAGGACTCCCAAGAGCCCCTTAAAGGCCACCAAGGCCCCCATTAAAGACCCCCAAGACCACAAAGACCTCCGTTAAAGACCCCCAAGAACACCCAGACAACACCCACTTTTACTGAAGACAGTGAAAGGCCACATCTGAAGGTCCGATGTGGACTTAAGAGTCTATGTGGTCCTTTCTGGTCTACAAAGGTCCTTTGTGGTCTACAGGGTTTTTGTGTGTGTATTTTTTGTGTATTATCTGATAAACCTGCTCAGATGACACAGTTTAAGACCAACACTAAGACCAAGACTAAGACTGAGGCCAAGATCAAGGATAAGACTAAGACAAAGGTCAAGACCACGACCAAGACTAAGACCAAAACCAAGACCAAGAGTAAGGACTGAAAGCAAGACCAAGACTAAAACCAAGAATCAGACCAAGATCAAAACTAAGGCCAAGACTAAACAACAACATTAAGACCGAGACTAAAGACAAAGACCAAGACCAAGCTCAAGACTACGACTAAGACCAAGACGAGAATAAGAGCAAAACCAAAATCAAGACTAACACCAGAACCAGAACCAAGAGCAAAGCTGAGCCTAAGTAGACCCAGCACACACACACACACACACACACA
>JAPTHA010000655.1:0-10697 GCA_029814585.1 Gymnapogon annona
CTCTCTCTCTCTCTCTCTCTCTCTCTCTCTCTCTCTCTCTCTCTCTCTCTCTCTCTCTATATATATATATATATATTTAGAATACAAATGGAGATTAGTTCCACATAAATTCACAATAATAACTAATTACAGGACTCGTTTAGTCATAAAGGCTACTGAAATATTTAAGGAAAATGGATATTACAACCAAGGGAGTAAGAGAAAAGAGCTCAGGGAAATGATTTATTCATTAAATGAGAGGCTACAGATTTAGTGAAATTATAAATCATCTGAGTGGAGGACATGTGACGTCAGCACCAGGACACCGACTGGTCTATATCAGTATAGAACGCTAAACATTCTATATCAAGATTTTCTGTATTGATGGAAACTGGAAACAGAGCTAGAAAACCACAGAGGCTGTTAAAACACTAGTCTTTTTCCGTAGCGATGTGTTGATATTTTTGGGGCAGTTTTTAACCAGGCTTAATTGTACCGCACATAAAGAAAGGCTCTCACTTACAGTAGGTCCTGGAACACACTGCACTGACAAACAGCTCAATAAGTCCCTCTAGAACTACATACTCTGCACCATCGACATCCTCTCAGGGAACACAAAGACATATAATTTGACCGAGGATGATAATTAGATGCAGAATATACTGAAACTGTCACTGTTAACGTCAATAAATAAACTCTCACACCTGCCATTATCCGAATCAATGGCAATTTTCTGCTATAAATTCCACAAAACGATGGCTTTCAGAAAAGGGCAGGAGAAAAAATTCGAGACATTTCAAAGTCCTTTAAACTGGCTCTCTTCATCTGTGTTCCGTGTGATACGATGCTGCTACTGTCAATACTCAGTGTTTATGTTAAAACTATAGACGTATCTGCAGGGGCGCACAATGTCGGTCCGTGATGTCCAGTGACATGGAGCAGTAAAATTGCAGAACGATTTACAGTCATGGGAAAATCAAGTGTAGACCACACACAGACAGGGGACAGTAATGTGCCACGTGGCTGATACAGATTGGATAAATGCAGAAGAAGACGTCCATGTATGTATTGGTGATGCCTCACGCCCTTTTTAGGTTAAAAACAGGTCATTCTAAGGCGATGAATTAAATGGTATTCCATTTCTGCAAGTCGCCATTAATCATGGTGAGTTATTTTAACAAAAAAAAAAGTCTGATGAATTATAACCACTTAATGGACTTAGTTCACTTCCTGTGTAATATATCACTTAAACCAATACGACAGTGGAACGGCTCGAAATTTTCAGTTCTGCTAAGACAGACACACACCTGCAGTGACAGTAACGTGACAGATTAGTAGCCATGACCCACAGAGTTTCAAAAACAACTGGATTATATGACTGGATATGCAGCATTAAATTAAACTTGTACAATGTGATTAACCATTATAAAACACACACCGGGGTCATCTGTATTATTTTGTAGCTGCCTGTACATGAGAGCCTGCTTTTACTTGTTAATAAAGACCTCAATTTTAGCAATTATTAAAGAGAAAACTTGTATTTGATCACTGGTTATTATTTGAGGACAGTATTGTGGTTGTATATCCACTATTCAATGGATATGTGATTATCTGCCAACCAAAAAAAATAAAAAAAATAACAATAGTCTTTTATACACACTAGAACTCCTTATTATATGTATATTTATATTTTTATTTATAGATTTTTTTTTATTTTGTGTCCTCTGTGGCATTCCCATTTTTCTATTGGCTCAAGGTATAAAAATACATGGCGTTGTGCACCGTAGTATGTATAACAGTGCATGTGACAATTATGTTGTGTTTTTTGGATGAACACTGATAATATTACCTTTATTTGAACATAATGTAATGTATCCATCCTCTATGTTTGTATTGTACATTAGATTTAGTGTTTTTGGAGAGTGTGTCAACACTGGTAGTTGCAGAGGCAGTTGTCGGTAATTGATGTGATTTTTCTTTATTACAATTCCTTTTTTTTTTTTTTTTAGTCTTGTAAGGCTGAAGAAAAAGAAAAGGTCAGGGAGTATTGGGGGAGTATCTTAAACAAGATGTAAAGCATCTCTGAACCATGACATGCAGGTCCGGGCCGGGCACAGGCAGCTCCGAGGGCCCGTATTTATCTCCATCCCTGACAAATTTAGGACTGAGGTCAGCAGGTGTTGGACTCAGCAAGAACTGAAGGTCAATGACACAGGCTTAGACACCGAAAATAAATGTGTAAGTGGCGGGGGCACATCACAAAAGAACAAATTAACACTGCAGCAAAGCAACACTGTAATCTTCGGAGAGGTATAAAGACCAGTTAGTCAGGCCTGAAATCTCACAGAGAAAATGAGAGCCACTTATCCAATAACGAGAGCTTAATGAGGGTCCCTTTAACTAGCTACAATGTCTCTCTTTCCCTTAGAGAAACATTTGTCTTACAGTACAAATGTGATTCATGCATCATTTCTATTGTGAGAGAGAGAGTGCTGTAATAACCGTATAAATCACAAAGGACCTAGGTTGGGGTAATGAGACTTAAATCTCTTAAAACAACACCATGAACTCAGCTGAATGATAAAATGATGTGGTGGAGGAAAATACTACCTTCTTGGGGTAAAGCTACACCACTCTCCACATAGGCGCGTATGGCTTTTGGCAGTGCAGAAGCCCTACTTCATTTAGCCCTGACAGGCAATTTAATACCACAAAATTACTAACCTTAGCTTTGCAATTACTTTTCCAGCTCTGAACATTTTCAACCCCTCTGTAGATGTAATCTTAAGGTTAAGGCCCTGGGAGAGGGCAAACCCCAAGGTCTGAACTTCCACTTTTACAGGTCTGATCAGATGAAAACACACGGGAAAAACACAGGAAGGATCATAATTTAACCACTTTTCAGGCAGTTCCGTGTCACATTTTCCATTTCTTTATAACCTGTTAACATTATAAGATTATATACAGCTCTCTTACGCCACAGGATTAGCATTTTTTTCTTTGTTTTTTCTTTTTTTTTGTTGATTCGGTCCAGACAGGAACTGGTTTAATTAGAGCACAAACACACAGAGAACCGAGCCTCTCCAGTAAAATGACTGGGATCAAAAGAGCTGATATTTACACATGTTAACTCCTTTCAGTTATGTGGTAACCGTTAGCCGTTTTATGAGCCCATACAGCAAAATGTGCACTATTTACCAGATGACGTTGCATCCTACAGACTAATGCCGTCCTGTTTCCAGTTACTTTTTTAAATCTAAATGTAATCTTTTTGTGTCTAAGCCAAACACAACCTGGGTTTAACAAAGCCTAAAGACAAGACACACAGTATACAGAGTATAAGTTTTTCGTCTGTAGTTTTTTTTTTGTCTGTGTGTGTGTATATCTTGTGTTTTTATTACTTTAAAAGTTGAACTATTGCGTTGTTGTAGGTGTGACAAGGTGTTGCATTTTCTTCTGCTTTTGCTAACGAAAAAGCAAGCGACAGACAAACACAAGCTGGGAATATTACCAGCATGGAGTAAACTGGTGTTGTTCATCTCTCCTGCGTCTTAAGAATGACCCTGGAAAATTCATATTTAATTCCCTGGTGGCCTTTTCGTATTTCAGGCTGTTTTGTCAGCGGGGTGAACGGATACATGATTTGTTCTGATCGGCTTCGACTTGTCTTGGCTCCTAACTGCAGCCTGGCCGAGCCCCTGACAGATGCGTCCCCCGCTGTCTGATTAAAAATGGTCATTTCTCCCGCGCACAATGTGCCACAGTAACCTTTCATTTGAGAGATGATCGCCACAGTGACAGACACTCCTCCGTTTGTTCACCGGGTCCATCGGCGGCAAGGATATTGACATTCAGATTTTGCCGACGCTTTCATCTTATACCAGATGTCACAGTTGGCAAGTAGTCTAGACAGGAACAGCAGGTAGGACGGAGCTCAAGGGGCAATGGGAGACAAGAGGCAAACGTGACAATGTGCAAAACAAGTGTGTGTTTTACATCAGGCGCTCTGTCCTCTCTGCCTCTGCTGTAATTCACAACGAGACTCATGGAACATCTGCCTGCTGTGCCGGGCAGGTAAAGGTGCCCTCCCCTTCTCCTTGGCCTCATTCTCAGGCTGGTCTGCTATGAGTCGGAACACCGGCCAAAATTATGGAAACCCTCGCTCATCTACGACAGGCAGAAACACAAACCTCAAATCCCCCCCAGTGGTGGGACCAAATCCCCTCGCAAGCACAAATGAGGATATTGTAATGTCAGGCCTGCTTGCAGGGGTGTAAACTTGTGGAAGTGCTGGTATCAGATAAGATATCAAAGTCAACAAGCCTGTTGCTTTAAGCTGATCCTTCTGTCCCCTGGAAAACTGCTGCTCTGTAAAAGCCCAGAGGAGCCTTCAAATGTTTCCCCGAGTGCAACCTGATCCATAACAGACAGAGTCATGCAGCTCCCAGCGCTATCAACACTCCACGCACAGCAGGGCCACTCTTTTACCCCATTCCAACCTGGCAGTCAGGAAGCCCTTGAAAAATCACACAGCCAAGCACCAGACGCTCATGCTACACATTGGCTGAACACGGCACTCACAGTTTATATGCACTTGTTGACAGTGAGCCGCGGTTAAAAATACTATGGAAAGTGAGCCCCGAGTAAGAGAATGTTCAGAGTTGGATTTACCTTCAAACGAACAAAAACACTGTGAAATGCCCTATGTTGAACTGTGTTATAGTTGTAATATACATACAATACTTGAGCGTATCTGAAACAACTATGGTACATATTTTAATGACTTGTGTAATGATATTACATCAATCATTTATGAAAATGTAAAACTTTAACACAAGAAAGGCTTTGTTTGATGTGTCAATGGCATCATGTTAATGTTTAATGGGGTGTCATTAACCCATAAAGACCCAGTGCCGCGATTGTGTCAGTTTCCAAGTGATATTTTTCTCTCTATTTAACATTGTTACGTGGTTTATCGCCCCGTATTGTGAGATTATCCTCTTTACTGTGCAATCTTTTCAGTGAAAATCAATATATTCCATATTTACATAATTCGCAGAGCATATTGATGCCCATTAAAGTTTAGACTGATTTCAAAGATTATTATATCAGAAAGAGAAAAGTGACTTTTTCAGTTAAATCTATCATTAATTTTACATAAATCCAGTGTGTTATCCACTGTCATTGATCAAACAAGAAGATTATAGTGTTTCCATGGTAAGTAGAACACAAGAGAATATAACTTTTTTTGTCATCGTCACGAGAACATTGAAGTAGTAGTTTAGCAGCTCTGTTCCTTTAGCAGCTATCACTAAAAGTGTAGGAGAAAACTTTATATAAACATATAACTGGTAAGAATGTATTAACTGTATATCTCTGAACGTCCATATCTGATGACCATGAAAAGATGGCAAACTGTATTTTACACCAATTACTGACATGTACTGATAGGCTTAGTTGATCAACAGGTATTGAATATTCACATGAATGGATGTTCATGGGGTCTTTATGGGGTAAATGAAAAACATGAATACAACTTTAATACATTACTTCATCATTGAGAGTTGCGTCTCGTAAATCTCCATCCTTATACTATTACCAACTGAATCCCACCGTAGGTGTTTCTTTATGTCAGATGCTATTAAAAGGTATCCACCATAGTAAACATTTTATCCTCTAGCCTTTATGTTTGCATGACGTGCCAGGCTACTTTTAAATGAGAAATGAAATTCCATAGAAGCCAATAGCCTTTTCTATCATGTGTGCTGTGACCAAAGTGTCAGTAGAACTTTTTCTGTGGGGATCATGTGGACAGTTCCTCTTTATCCTGATGCTCTCTGTCAGAGCAGATACCATCAGTGAAACTGCTGACTGCTACTGTTTGTTTGTGTCACTACTAAGTTCAAACTCATCCAACACAGTGGTTTTGCAAGTGACGAAATGAGGGGATTATCCACTACTAGCGTACTCCAAAAGTGCAGAGAACTCTTATCAAATGTGAATATACATGTTTTGTAAAGCACACACTCGGTTTCATCACTGTCCATCGGCGCAAAGAAAACTCTGCATCCCCTCAGACCATGGCGTCCAGAGGAACCTCGCAGTTCGGAAACAACTTACCGGAGCATAGCGACCACATCATGTGGAAAAGCTCCTTGGGTGATAAAGGTACTTATAACCCTACATATATTTATGGATACCATTAAAAACAAAACTGCTATAAAGAAAATAGCTGACTGCAGAGCAAAAAGCCCGAAGGACCCAATTTCCTCCTGAAGCACCTGATGGACACACTGACAAGCAGATTGCTTTCCAGTACCAATTTTTGGAGCATGTGAAAAATGGTCCGTGCAGCCAGTATGTGGTCTGAGATGAGTCATAAATCTTGTTTTATCTCCTCCGTGGTGGTAGCAGAAAAGGATGAGTTGCTTTTTTTTCATCTCATTCACATGTCTATCTGTCTGTTATCTGTGCCCTTGAGCAAAGATTACTGATGCCCTGTCTTTGATATATGACACATCACAGAGAGCAGCTTTTCATCCTGTGAATTAACCCAGAGAGGGAGGGAAAGAAAAAATGCAAACCTGACTGCCATCAGCCAGGGGCTCTCTCTCTCTCTCTCTCTCTCTCTCTCTCTCTCTCTCTCTCTCTCTCCCTTTGTGTTCTTCTGGCCCCCCTCTCCTCCACACAAGATCCTTCCCACCTTCCTTCTCTTCCAGCTGAGGGTCCCCTCCTTCTTCCTCCCCACCTCATATTGTGCAGACAGTGAGGCAGAGAGCATCATGGGTAGCCAAGTTTGGTGGCAAATTGTTTATCTGACCTCTGCACGTCTCTGCATTTTATAATCTAGTGTGTGTCACCCGTCTCATCCCCATAACAAATAGTACCTGTCAGTTCCTGCTTCCGTTATCAGAAGCGAGGGGTAAGGAGAGGGCTACTGTAAGTAACTGCACGGGAGGAAATCTCCTATACAGAAAAACAAAAATGGGATTCTGAGTGAGTGATGAGAACAGAGATTCCCGTAATGATGCCTCAAGAGCACAGAAAAAAAAAAAGGATAAAAGGCGGAGATTAAAGAAACAAATGGTGGCATATTACGTGTTAACAGCTTATGTATGTCATGGAGGAAGAAAGAAACTCAGATAGGCTTTCAGGAGGATATTACCGTTGTGTTACCGTCCCCTGTGAGGAATATTTTATTATTCAGCAACCAGGACGGCAAGCAGCATTGAGAGCAGCCTAATGTATCATCTGCTGCTACATCTGAATAATGGTGATTTAAATGAGTAAGACAAATAGCAGTGACCACTTTATGCAATCTAAAACAGAATGTAAAATAACACATTAGACTTGACTGCCATAGTGGAAATTAAAAGACTCTACATTACAGAGTAATAACCATTCCTCTCCCAACTGCAGACTTCATTAACCCAAAGCTAATGCCCTGCTCAAACTCTCTGATCTTAACATGCCAAAGAAGAGCCGGTAGTAAATACAGGTTACTTAAGTTCGGTATGAAGGCTGGAGAGACCAACGCTATGTACAATTTCTTCCTGTTCGTCTCAGTAATCCAAAAGGTCATACATAAAATATTACACCCCAAGAAAAAAGCGCTTGTAATCCATTATCATGATGGCAATGTTCATGATCTATTTCATTAACATGCAGTCTTTAACCCAAACAAATGTGTTCCTCACCTCAGCGTTGCACACCAATTTAACAGATCCAAACATGCTTGTGTGTCTTCATCTACAGAGCTGCAGGTGTGATGCATCACCAGAGAATAACTGGAATGAAGCGAAACTTGCCAGATTGCACACTGCCGGAGAACATTTCATTAAATTCCAAGAATACACAATATTTCAGGGCCAAAATGTTGCTGTGTGACAAACTAATTTCTTTGCGATTAGGTTTAAATAATGGAATTTAAAAAAAACAAAAAAAAAACAATAGAAACGAGCCCATAAAAACGACATAGGACGCTGGAAATTGCTGTGCATGAATATGTAAGGGAAGAAAAAAATTCTGCTGAGTAAAATCGAGTTAACGGTGCAGACAATACGGCCCGTGTCAGTGCTCTGTGTGCGAAAGTGTGTTTATTTCTTACGTTGACATTCACACAGCATTTAAAAGATGATGTGGACAGCGGCGTCCATATGTGTGAATGACTGCAACATAAAGCTGGAGGGCACAGAGGCCTACTTTCTGCCTCCTGTAAGTGTTAATATAACCTTTTCATCTGCTCGCCCAATGGCTCTCCTGAATCAATTCCCTCTCAGTGTCCCTCAGCGTCTGTACAACTGGCACCTCCACAACTTGTTCCATTTGTTATATTGTGCTCCATCTGGCCTCGGTCATTTGGCTTTTTAATTTAGTTGTCTCCCGCTCTCTAATTTGTCTCACATTTACAAATGGCATTGGATGCCTGTACCAAGCTGCCCCTCGTCAGCTGCAGAAATACATTTTCGCCGGCCGTCTGGCCAGCCATAAATCTGTACTGCTGGGTTATTAATAGAGAGTAACAGATGTTTACTGATTGTTGATTACCAGTCTTGTTGACCAGTGAAATCTGTTCATAAATGGAATGGAATTTATAGCAGAGCAGAATATGCACCTCTCCCAGGGAAAATGGAGAAAGGATGCCAACATTTCAACGAAGGATAAAATGAACCATATTCTCTTTCCCAGTTTCTACACAGTTCTCCTCTGCCTCTCAGAACCATAAATCCAGGCAATATGTTTATGCTTTAATTAAGAACCTCATAAATTCAACGCTAAAAATTTTACCTCCTAGTGTTTGCAAAATTTAATTCAAGACACTTTAAGACTCAACTACAAACATGGCCGAAGCTATGTGCACACTTTTTGTAAAGGGAAAAGTCCACGATTCAGTGACAAAGGGTACTTTCTGGCTTTTATGTACAGATGGGAATCATCTGGTAATTCACATTACTATCATGATAGATTGTGTGTTTTTCCAAAACAGTCATCTATGATACATCACAATGTCTGTGCAACTGTCCGTCTGCTCATCCATCACTTTAGTCCATCATCTGCTCTGTATCCAGGTCACAAAAACAACAGCCTAAGCAGGAACGCCCAGACGCTCCCAGACCGCAGTCTCTAAGTCTGACTCTGGAAAATAAAGGATCGAAATACATCTCAGGTTGGATATGATCAAAGGATTTCTAAAGGCAGGTAAAGTATCCACTAGGCTTCCAAAACAAAAACCACCTGAGGAGACTCCTCAGGATGTGGAGGAGCAGAAGTTTGGGTAGATAAAACTGTATTAATCCCTCGGGAAGGTTCCCCTCGGAAATTAGTGTTCCAGCACCAGGACACACCGTATAACACAATAAACAAAGAATAAAAACAAAATAGGAATACAACAGAGAATAAAAACAGTATGTGTATATACAACTATATATACGATAACCCACAATATAAAATATATTATAGTACTTTTTTTTTTAGTGCATCTTCTCTTCTGCCCTTCTGATCCTAGACACCCCCCCCCCCCCTTGTATGCAAAGATGGAAATGATCCTCTAAATTGGGCAAAAAGAGACACCCAAAATATATATTATATATATCAACATTGTGTGTAAGAATAATGCAGTATATTCTATGTATTATATTTTCCTATATTGACATTATGCTTGTGACTACGACCCCCACCTGTTCTGATTCAGTGTGACTGTGCACAGATTCAGTCCCATGAAGAAGAGCCATCATGGATTGGAATATGAAAGAACTTCACTCATCACAGTCCGACACACTGGACAATCGTCAGACACACCTGAACACTAACGGAGCCACGTATAACCATCTACCATCACCAGTCGACCTCTATACTGGGCATCCAGGTCCCAAAGCGGGATGTAAAATCTCCCCATCACGACTGAGGTTGTTACAGAAGTATTTTAATGGTTTTGGATTGACATGTTTAACAATCGCTGACTCATTTGTCGACAATCTCAGTCAGGCTGTCCGCATTATTTTATCCAATTGACGGACTAAATGCTTCCTCCGTCACCGTCTTTTTTTTTACTGTTTATTCGTACAGTACAGCTAGAAAGTAACTGTTTGGCCACAAACCCCCTCCCCCCCGACAAACATATCTCTGCAGAATGACATGACACATTTCACTTGTCACTCATCAGCAGTCGCAGCTGGCAGGCTGGTGATCCATCTTTCAGTAAGTGGCTGACATGACTGACTTCCGACAGTCCACACATCAATTTGGCGAAAAAGTTTGCAATAAACTATGATTAAGTGTCACATAGACGAAGCCAATTATATTCAACATGTACCATGAGCGATATTACTGTATAGATTTTAATATACAGATCAATATTAAACATTGTTTGGTTACATCGCCATATGAGATAAGACCTGTGTTCTAAATACTTGGTGCAAAAATGATTAGAAACATTGACATTTCAGTTCCACCACAGGAGCTACAGGCTGTTATTGTCTTAAAAGGACTATCATTTCTGATTACAATTTTCTATTTCCAGATACTATGTCCAGAAAGTAAGGAGCTACGGACAACAAGCTGCAAACTGCGACAAGTTATAAAACTTTAAAGTAGGCAGTAAATAGCTCTGTCACTCTATCCCCAGTGTTATATTACCTGGACACATTTATCTGACGGGTGGTAAATCTCAATCCCCCTTACCCCTTGCACCCCTCGCATTTCGTAACCTGAACATTTCT
>JAPTHA010000678.1:0-10694 GCA_029814585.1 Gymnapogon annona
TGGGGGGCAGGAATCCTTGAAATAATAGGGTAAAAAGAAAGAGGGATGAAATATGCGCGCCTCCTTCACACACTCTGAACCCGTATTACCTTCTTATTCTGCACGGGTCGTTGATAAAATGACTTAACCCATAGATGTTGAGACGAACTGAAGTCAAAAGAGCAGTATTTATTATATTTCAACATCCAACAGTGAACACCAAGGCCCCCGCGCTAGGTCACTAAAAGGTACTAGAACATTTTTTACAGCTCGGAGGCCTTGAGCAGCGACACAAAAAAAAAAAAAGCTGATCTGAAATCATTTTTTGCTGAGGTATAATGTAATGTGGGTGAACTCGTACCTTCAGACACAATTCTTATGATCGCAGGTGGAGGTCGGTGGGTGAAGCTGAGAATTTTTTATTTTTTTACTCCTCTTCCACCGAGCTTTGGAAACGTTGAGCGATCGTTATGTCGTTCTGTCCTTTATCGCCACAGAGTCCGTCCAAACTTGGCCAAAAGAGACAGAAGCACACCTTTAACCATTTCACGAACTAATTCAGGATTTTTTTTTTTCTTTTTTGACGACTGTGACATTAAGACTCATTCATATAAGAGAAAACAACTTGAAAATTGCTGACCACTGGTATGCATTAAATGGTTTCCTTTCATTTAAATCCTAGATTCGGACGTGATATCTGTCAGTTTGAAACACCTCTACATCACTGGAGATGAAGCACACGCCTCAGTGGAGATTTATGTCTCTAAAGCATCTGTGCATGTCACAGCTAATTAACTTTTGCAGCTATAGATTTTTTTTTTTTTTCTGAAAGCGGGAGATCAAGACGTACAGTAGCCCCTGCATAATGATTAAAAGCTTTTAAAGTCATATAATGAGAAGAAGGCGGATGATAGTCTTGATTCATTGAAAGATAGTCTTGATTCTTTGACATCAAAGAGGTACTCAATAAATATTTCAGTCTTCCTACGTCTGGTTGTAAAGCTGCAGAAAACCATGTTTTTTTTTTTGTTTGTTTGTTTTTTTTTTATAGAAATTCACACAGTTCCATTATGCAGTAGTTACAGTGCCCATAGTATCTTCAGAGCACATCATCAGGTCTGGTGAGAGAACACAATTAATAAAGTAGTTAATCACAGAAGCTGCTCTGATTAAAACACGGCTAATTGTAAAGGTTATAAGAACTTTTACTATAATCGTTATGATTTCATTAATATTTGTAGTCTCTGTGAATTTGCTGGTTTTATTACAAGTGTTTAGACTGTTAATGTGTTTGATCAATGTATTGTGCTATTCTTATTCTTTTTATTTGATGTTGATTCATTACACTTTTTAATTAATTAATTATTTAGGAAAAAATCTATTAAAAACAATGTTTGTTCTTTTTTTATTAAAACAAAGTATTGTTTTTTTGTGTTGTATTGTATTCTATTATATTTTTGAAATGTAAAATACGTTCATTTGATGCCTTGAAAAAGTGAACAGCCAAGGAAAAGAATACTCTTAATCCTCTGAGCCACTTTGAAGTTTTCTTTTTAGTGCTGACTGTTAAGACTTGTAATATCTAATTTCCACAGTGTCTGAATTCAGTTATATTTTTTTTTTCCAAATTCAATAAGAAATGAAGGATTACTGCAAATTAACCCACAACTATAATGACAAGAATCCATTCATCCTTAATCTGAACCTGCTTTATCCTCACTGGGGTCACTGGAGGCTATTCTAGATACTTAAGGGTTAAGGCGGGGTTCACCCTGGACACACAGACAAACAAGGTAACAGTTCAAGGGGGAGAACCCGGAGTACCCGGGTTTGAGTAAACGGATGATCCCAGGAGCTATGTTGTCGGGGGGCTCCATGCCCCCCAGTAGGGTCACCCAAGGCAAACAGGTTCTGGGTGGCGGGTCAGACCAAAGGAAGTTCAGAAGCCCCTATGGACACCAACTCAGGAAGAAGCGTGACATCACCCGGCAAGGCGGAGCCGGGGCCCCACCCTGGAGCCAGGCCTGTGGTCGGGGCTCCGAAGCGAGTGAATGGTAGCCGGATCTTTGCCCGTGGTGCCCGCCATGGCCCAGCCCGAAGGGACAACGCGGACCCCTCTTCCTCCTCCTCCTGTGGGCCCACAGAGGCAACCGTAGGGGCCGGGTCCATTGTGGATTGGGCTGTAGTCGACGGCAGGAGCCTCAGCAGCCCGATCCCCGGACACGGACTCTGGTTTTCGGAACATGGAATGTCACCTCGCTGGGGGGGAAGGAGCCTGAGCTTGTGCAGGAGGTTAAGCGGTACCGGCTAGATATAGTCGGGCTCACCTCCACACACAGCTTGGGCTCTGGAACCTTACTGTGGGGGTGGGGGACAGGGCTCTGTCCATTGAGGCAGCCTATGGGCCAAACAGTGGTGTAAGAGTACCAGACCTTCTTGGAGTCCCTGGGAGGAGCGCTGGACCGCGGTCGGTGGGGAGTCCTTGCCCCAAGTGGAGGAGTTTAAGTATCTTGGGGTCTTGTTCATGAGTGGGGGGAAAATGAAGTGTGAGATCGACAGGTGGATCGGTGCAGCGTCTGCAGTGATGCAGTCGCTGTATCGGTCCGTCATGGTGAAGAGGGGGCTGAACCGAAAGGCGAGGCTCTCAATTTACCGGTCGATCTACATTCCTACCCTCACCTATGGTTATGAACTTTGGATCATGACCAAAAGGTCTAGATCCCGGATACAAGCGGCCAAAATGAGTTTCCTCCTCAGGGTGGCCGGGCGCACCCTTAAAAATAGGCTGAGGAGCTCGGTCACCAGGGAGGAGCTTGGAGTAGAGCCGCCACTCCTCCACATCGAGAGGAGTCAGTTGAGGTGGCTCAGGCATCTATTTCGGATTCCCCCCGGACGCCTCCCTAGGCAGGTGTTCTGGGCATGTCCCTCCAGGAGGAGGCCCAGGGACAGACTCAGGACACGCTGGAGAGACTACGTTTCTCGGCTGGCTTGGGAACACCTTGGGGTCCCTCCGGAAGAGGGAGGTCTGGGCCTCCCTGCTTAGACTCCTGCACCCGTGACCTGGCACCAGATAAGCGGTAGAGGATGGATGGATTGATAGACATATGAGGCTTACCCCGCCCAAAGTATAAAAAGAAGTGATTTATAGACGGGAAAATATAATATATAAATAATTAACATTGACAGTCCCGGGTGGAGGCACTAGGCTGGAGCATAGGGGACCCGGGTTGAATTCCTGGAATGAGCGTCCAATGGGTTGCGTCAGGAAGGGCATCCGACATAAAAACTCCTGCCAAATCAAATATGTGAATTGGATTTGCTGTGGCGACCCCGGAAGGAAAAAGCCGAAAGAACTCATCATCAAAGAAATAACATTGATAGTACATTTTATTTGCTATGCACTTTTCAGTCGGAATCTCTGAGTGCAAGGACAGATTAAAAAAAACATCAACAATTCTACATGCATTTCCAATTGATCTTTAAAAGATTCCAGGGTCCATGTGTGTGTGTGTGTGAGTGTGTGTTTGTGTGTCTCAGCTCCACGGGGAACCTGTTCCAAAGCCGAGTTGCAGCACAACAGAAGGCTCTGTCCCTCATGGTTCAGAGCTTGGTGGTGAGAACATGAAGGTGGAGGCTGCTGGATGACCGGAGGTGATGTCGGGGTCTGCTGTGATACGAGTTCCAGTAGGTATGACGGGACGTGTCCAGTCATGCATTTGTGAGTGAAGAGCAGGGTTTTATCATCGATCTGGACAGAAACAGGAAGTCAATGCGAGGAATACAGAACGTGTGCAATGCGGTCATACCTTCAGACTGGCATCAGCATTCTAGCTGCACTGTTCTGCATATATTGCAGCCTTTGCGACTCTTTGGCAGGAATCCCATAAAAAGACTCCGGTTGGCTATATTTGGGAGGTGATGAAATGAAGTTTTACACAGACGTGTTCAGAGAAGGTCAGCTGAGGGTTGAACTGGATAGCGGGGCTTGTGACTGAGGCAGAGCGAGGGTTTATGACCTCACTCTCTAAAATGAGCTGCGATATGATGGTATGGATGTGAAAGTTGTACAATGTCCTTTTCTCTTGATTGAATTGTGATTTATTATCATTTACTATGACGTTATCCTTGGTGTTTGGCATTTTTTTCAGTGAACGTCAGGTATTTTTCTCTATTTAATTCACTGATCGTATCAAAATAGATCAAAATAGAAGGATATTGAGTAAAATCTGAAAAAAAAAAAGTTACTTTTTTTTAAAAAGAAAATGATCATTTACTGTACAGTGTCTGCACTGGTGTATGAATGTGTGTGAATGATCCCTGAGATGAACTTCTAACTTGTCCCCGTCTTTACCCTTGAGTATCTGGCCTCCCCTGCAACCCTGCAAAGGATAAAGTGGGTTCAGAAGATGAATGAATGAATGAATGAACATAAACCCAATGTATCTATCCACTGTCATTGATTCAAATCCATGGGTTTTGCTGGTGAATCGATGTTGTTGAAGATGATGGTGTTTCCATGGTAAAGACAGCAAACCATTTTAGGGCCAATTATTAACATGTATTTTGAAGAGTAGTGTTTGAGAGGTTTTAGATCAGTGGGTTTCAGTGGATGGTGGCTGTTTGGGGTCTTTGTAGAATAGAATAGAATAGAATAGAATAGAATAGAATAGAATAGAATAGAAAGCCTTTATTGTCATTATGTACACAGGGTACAATGAGATTTTAAAAACTTCACCGTAAAGTGCACACATGAATAAATATAGTAAAATATGTACAATTTAGGTTAATATCAGATCTTATAGTTGCATCTTTGGAACTCTGAATGAAGCTTCTCTCCTGTGAAAAGATTCACATTAAAACTCTCACGGCCATCAACAGTGACTGTCAGAGTGACATACATATTTTTGTTACGCCTATAAGAAATAAGAATGAAAGCATTTTGCATAAATTGTGTTAAGTGTCATGTGAATTCCAGCACCATGAATGCTATTCAAATTAGGTACCCTGCTCAAGTTGTCATTTCTCAGAAATTACTGCAATGAAAAGAAGTGTTAGACATAATGGATAGTACTTCCAAATCCAGTCATCTCAGTCAAGATACATAATCCACCACATACATAATGATGAAGAAAAGATTTTACTGAGAGTTCAGTGGTGAATCCAACTGGATCTGAGGTGCAATTGGCCTGAGGTTCTCCTTATCCTGGTACTTCCTGTTTGGCGTGACTGTGTCCTTCACCAGAACTTTTATTTACTCATTTATTTGAATTCTAACAATTTAAATGTAGCCTTTCATTCAGTTCTTCACTTATGCTCACTTTGCATGTTTATATTGTCCATATTTCTGTGTGTATGATGTAAAAATGACAGATTTAACTGTGTCTAACTAAATTGATTTGAGAGTAGTGCAATTTACGGGGCAGTGAATGTGTCATATAAAATTAGTCTGTTTTGTGACGTACATCTGTTGCATGTGTTAGAAATGAACATGTTCACCTGAATGTCATATCCCAATGTTGTTTTTGCTTTTTTTTATTCCTTGGTTTCTGGCCAGCTGATATTATTATTGTGTGTATACTTTAATATTAGCATATATGACATAGGCGGACTGGAGAACTGCAGTCGCTACTATTTTGAGTTCAATGTTGTGTTTTCAGACACTTGAATATGAGTATGTGTTTGTCCTGCTAGTCTAACAGTGGTAGAATAGAATATAATAATTTATTGTCATTACACTGCAGAATGTAAAAATATTAGGTAGTGATGGCAGCATTAGTAAAACCACAACATATGGCTGACAGTGGGTTCAGATGGGCGCTGAGTCACTTTGAATGTATTCGCTGGACAGCAACACAGATAAACAAAAGATCTGTGATTAAAGGAGGTACACAGAGATGTGAGAGGAAGCGGAAGTGAGCTGTTGCTAGGCTACGACCAACCCTATAAAAACCTGGTTCAGCAGCATCTTTTTCAATAACGCGTCCTCCTTCATCAACCAACTCCTTGATATAAAATTCTGTATTTCCAATAGCTACTACTATGGTGATAATGGATACCTGGAAGCATGATGGCATCTCCAACATTGTCATGGAGCTAGCAGGCATCGACTGTGCAGAAAGCTCAGTTGACACCAGTTAGCTAAAAGAAGTGTCTGCATACATGGATACATACATATGGTGCTCAGGCAGGTACTGTCTTTATTCTATTTTATTAAAACTTTAGAATTTCATGTATGTATGAACTTGTCGTTGCCTCTCTCTCAAATGGCGCTCTCGAAGGCTGCCTGTGCAGCAGCTCCTTAACTTTTTTCCTACTTTTAAGTTTTTCTGTGGTCGTGTTAATTGGACTCTTGTACAACATGGACATGTGTCATTTTTGAATTTTTTGAGAGGCTGCTCTCAATGGACCCCCTTAAAACAAACGTGGGATCGTGAGCCATTCCGTCTCCATTTGGGATGAGCAACAGCGGTGTACACCGGAGAGCAACCCGTGTGACTACGGCATTGGTGCAGCGGATTGTGGAACCGGCGTCGTGTACTGGGATGTGGAGGTGACGCTACAAGGACAAGTCGCCAGTTCATCGTAGGGTCATCAGTCACACACATTCATACAGGGACACTTGAGGCAAGGTGGGTGATAGTGTCTTGTCCAAGGCCCATGATCAGGAGAGAGCAGGAATCGAACCACCAACAGGGGGGGGGACCCTGGACAAGTCGCCAGTTCATCACAGGGTCATCATTTATTATTATTATTATTGTTATTATTGTTATTATTATTATTATTATTATTATTATTATTATTATTACTGGTATTGACACCCAGATTTGAAGTTTTTGGTGCCCAAACCCAGGCCTTTCTACCTTCCTTGAGAATTTTCAACTGTTCTCGTCACTGCTGTCTGCGTCTACTGATGGGTGAATGTTGAAATAGCCAATGGGGGATCGCCAAGACACCATCTGCAAGCAGCAAAACAGACATCCAAAGAGCATATTTATCATAGCAGGGGACTTCAACCCTGCCAACTGCAAGACTGTGCGGCCCAAATTCTACAAGTATGACAAGTAAGTAACAAGGAATAACCAAACACATATTCCCAAAGCCTCATCCCCTCATCTTGGACAGTCTGACCGTCTTTCACAAGCCTCAAATCCCATCATCCACAGAAAACCCCAATGTCAAAACCAAACACTTAAATTAATCAGTCAAATTTTAAATAACAGGGAGGACACATGCAGTGTAAACTGAACTAGAGGTGTTAGTAGTAGTAGTAAAGTAGAACAGCTGGTGTTAGTGTAATCACCAGTAGCTTTTCAGATCAAGACTGCAGAAGGACTTGAAGGATTGCTTTGAGGTCCCCAGGTGGGAACTCTTTGAGGACAGCGACACACCTCCACCGTTCCCTCTGACATCAGCTGCTCCTGAAACAGAAGCGCTCGTTCACCAACAGGAGGAGAAAAACCTTTGATCCCATTGCATCTCATCTCGTTTTCCAGGATTCTGAGGCAAGAGACGAGGACCAACCTTCACAGAGGCATCGCATTTGCAAAGACCACATCATGTATAAATGTAACGGAAACATTGTGGCACTTCCACTTGCCATACACGGGTTCTTTTAGGTGTCGCAGTGTCCCGGTTTGGCTGCTGGAAGTGGAAACAATTTAGTTTCCACGAGGCATGCTCCGGGTAGGTCGCATGCGTGGGTTCTCCCGCAGAGTAAAAATAATAAGTGTTTTAACATGTTCAATATGACCACGCCCATTGATGTCTGTATACTGAAGTGTGTGAATTGAATATTTATTCATTATTTTATAGCGGGGGAAGTGCGCGCATAACCGTGACTGACGGCACGTTGTTTATTTTATTTTTTATATAGGTATGAACCCTTTTTGTTATTTGTAATATTTTATTGTGACATTTTTAGTTTCCACGAGGCACGCTCCGGCGGGGGAAGTGCACGCACAACTGTGACTGACGGCACTTTATTTATGTTATTTTTTATACAGCAAATAAACGGCTTGTGTGTCATTAATCCTGAGACTCCTCCTCCTTCCGTCTGCGGGACGATCACCCAAAACACAACGCAGAGGAGAACCGGACGGATAACCACACTACCAGCACTATTGCTTATGTGGGTGCAGTGATCGGTTACATAAACTCGTTGAGGATAACATCAGTGGAAACAACAGCGAGCATTGAATACTCAACAACTAGTTCAACAACAGCAATTATTATTTCCGACTCATCTCATTGGTTGGTTTCAACATCCCAGCTAGAATTATTGTGACTGGAGATCTGGTTCGGGCTCTGGCTTGGTGTACTTTAGACACTTTTGCGCATGTACATGTGTGTATATCGTAAAAAAATAACTAAATAAAATAAAGTTATCCTTATTTAGTTTTATCTTTATTGCTGCGCATTATAACAATAACACACTCATTCCAAAATTAATACACATCTTTAGGAAATTCTTACTATTTTTCTAATTATTGGTTCATCTCAGGATGATTAAAATAGACCTTGATGGCATCCTCTATAATTCTCAATACACTCTTGGAGTATGGATGCATCTGATTATCTTTATTGACTGTAAGTAAATACATCTGTTCACAAAAGCTACAGGGTGGAATGGTTTTGTGTAATTACTTATGGTTAAAGTGATGGTGACTCTTTCTATTGTGGAATATAACATAACAAAAAGCTTTAGACTGCGCACACACTCACACACTCCACTAACTGTCTCATACATGATGAGTATATGAAAACTGTGAGACATTTCACATGGATTAAACTCGAAAATATTTCACCCGCCTTGAAAATGTGTGTTCACTTAACTTGAATAATATCATTGTTTAAACTTACAATGAGTCAAAACAAGGAGATAACGAATGCTTCACTTTTGAAAACTGGAACAGCTGAGTTTAAAAATCCTAAACTGGTCAGAGCTATTTGAGTTCAAGAGCAAAAGTGAGTGGAAATGAACTAAAGGGGGACAGTTTTTTTTGCTAGAGGCACTTTTTATTTTTTATCAAAAGCTGATACATACGTTGACATGAGTGATTAAGTCAGAGAAAAGGTAAAGTTGGAAACTCAGTTTGCGTCACATATAGAGATATACAGTTATGCACCGGTCCATCTCTCAGACACTTCCCCACACACTTCTGGCTCTTCTTTACTTTGATGTGATTGCTCTTATACTGTAAACACACTTCCATTTCATTTACAATGTGAGGTCCCAGTGAACGCTGTAAGAAGTCGCTCAGCATTCATTTATTCCAACTACCCTTTGATCTTCCTCATGGTGCCGTTTTTCTACAAGCTTGTCCCTGTTAATAACTGTTATTAATATCGTTCTTTTATGGTACTTATGTTCAGCCGGCGCAGGGAATAAACATAAACATAACGACGCCGCATTGATGATGTTATTTTCATTTTGTTGCTTAAATATTTTTGAAATGACAGTCTGGTTTCTAGCTGGTTGGTGAGATCACACCTTTGCTTCTCATCCTCTGCAGTCTGGAATCGCACTTCTCCAAATGTCTTTTTTCCACAAATGCGAATGGTCACAGCAGAAGATTACAGGAAGTGTGTGCGCCCACACGTACATGCAGTAAACATGTTCAGTTTGAAGCTGCACTTCCTGTTGTAGAAAACCCCAAATGATGAGAGATGATGAGCATTGATTTCAAAAAATGGCTGTGATGTTTTTTTTAATTAGAATTTGTAAGAATAAGGAAAAATAAAAGGTTATTGATGTCTTTTCAAGGCGAGATAACATCTTGAGCACAATTTGGCACAACACACAAGGGCAACTTAAATGTGTGAGCGCTCACACACACACACACACACACAGCAGATAAGAAAAGCATTATTACACTGACCATCATGACCTTGCAGATGCTGAGATACTAAGTGTGTGTATGTGTGCGTGTGTGTGTAGAATCAGGTCATAGTCGGTACAGATTTATTCAATCTTATCATTCTTCGCAGACATTCATAATGAACAAGTGTTTGTTTGCATACATCCGAACGTGGCCTTATTTGCTTTTTTGTTGTTGTTTGTGGCTGTGTGGGTGAGTCTGCCGTCATCCTTCGAAATCCACTGGATCAAAGCTGAAGCTGACTGAACAGAAAGTGACAATTCTTTCTGTAGCGAGGTGATCTGTGTTTTACAAGTAAACAGGATTTTAGAACAATGGAGGTATTGGATTTATTTTCAATATATGGGTTTATTATATATTAAAAAAAAGGAGGATTTATTTAAGTGCACTCGTATCAACGTCTTGAGGGGTGTGTTGTTGATACCAAGACGAGGGCAGTGTTGGAAATTTTCAGAATACATCTTTTTGCAATAAAAGATACAAAACAGTCAGACTTACCAGTATATGAGACCGGTTAAGCACTTTTTACTTGAGTAGAGCTTGTATGACTAAGGTCAGAGGTCAGCATACGCCTCTCTATGTTTTATATATTTGTTTTTTGTTTTTGTTTTTTTTTTAGGCTATCTGTCGTCTGTTGTGTCTGATCCTGTGGTTGTGGGCGGAAGAGGTCGTCTTGTATTGTGTGAATGTAACTGTAATATTGTCTTGTGGAAAATAAATAAATAAAATAATTTTAAAAAATGGTTGATCAGTCAGAGTCCAGCTGTGTTTTTTTACACAAATTGTATAAAGGTGGAACTGACAAGTTATTAAACTTTGACTCAGACACAAGAGCTC
>JAPTHA010000704.1:0-10693 GCA_029814585.1 Gymnapogon annona
CCTTTTCTGATTGATTGGAGCTACTAAAGCATTATCATATTGACCACCAGTTTCACAGTAGGTCCCGCCCTTACCCATGCATCCATGCAAGTTGTCCCTGTTCGTCCAAGACATGGAATGGTCCACAGAAACATCTTACTAGGAGTCCTCCTTCTCAGGCGTCCACACCCAAGCTCTGTTCATTCAAGGTTTGTAACTACATTCAGCTTTCCACGGACTATGATTTTTTTCTTCATATCAATCAACATTTGAAAAAAAACGAACAAGTCTCTTGTATATTTGATGGTTGTTCATATAAAACAAACATATACAGCAGTTGCAGGACCCATAAATGGAGAAAACATCAGTCATGCACCGTTAATGACTTCAAAGTGGAATAATCCTCACATCATAGCTGAATTTCAATACTTCTGACTCACTGAACTCTGACCTGAATGAAGAAGTACAATTGGATGATCCAGCCACTGAAGAGTCTAGGATTTTTTTAAAGGAATTTAAACTTAAATGAGCTTCACTTTTACTTAAATTGGAGCATACATATTTAGTCTCCAGTACAGCTGTCAACGAATTACTTTTAAGGAGCTACAACATCTTACTGGAACTGTCTCTGTGCCATATAATCTAAAAGCAATTAATCAGGTTTTGGAAGATAACAATTGTCATGTGGAAGCATCTGTTGTTGAAGAGCTAGCCACAGTTATCTGTTCTTCACATCCAATTCAAAAGGCATTAGGAAAACAAGGCTCATTGTCTACTTCCTGGCAGCGCAAGTCATATTATAAAAGAGAATTTGGTGTAGTGTCCCCAGTGGAATATATTCTTGATAAAAGGAACAAAAATAATTACAGTATGTATCTGTGCTGAAAACATTGCAGCAGATTCTAAATTTAGATTCTGTCTTGATAAAGACTGACAATTCGAAAGAGAAATATGAGCCACCCAAGAGTAACAAAGCAGTTTACCGTCGTCCTTTTGATGGTGAATTCTTCAGAAACAACACACTTTTGTCTAAAGACTGTGCGATTTCAATTAACCTTTATATAGATGATTTTGAAACCCCATTGGCACACCACGAAGGAAACATAAGATCTATGCCCTCTATTGGACTTCAGGTATTCTGTTCCCTGGTTGTCAATCTTCACTGTCATCGATACACTTAGCTCTTCTAGTCAGAAGTGTAGATTTGAAGGTGTATGGTTATGAAGCAGTACTTGAGCCTCTCATTTCTGATCTAATTTCCTTGGAACAACACGGTGCATTTTTATCAAAGTGAGGGAAGTGTGTTAAAGGAACAGTACAGTGTGTCATAGCAGACAATCTTGGAGCCCACAGCATTGCTGGATTTATTGAGAGTGTTTTAAGTGGTCATATATGCCGGTTTTGTACAGCTTCTAAATCAGAAATTCAAACTAAGCAAGCAGACAGTGAATCTTTTACAGCCAAAACAGAAGACCTTCAGTTAGACCATCTCAAGACCACAGAAGAATCTCTGAACAGTTTCTGTGGCGTTAAGAAGAGATGTGTCCTCTCTGAGAAACTCTGTCATTTCAAAGTTACTACTAGTTTACCCCCAGATCTGGTCCATGATTTACTTGAAGGGATTGTTCCTCAAGAGATAGCCTTGTGTCTGTCTGTCTTCACGTCTAAGAAATACTTTACACTTGCATATTTAAATGAGTGTATACTACATTTCCCCTTTAAGTGGACTGACAAAGTAAATTGTCCCCATCCAGTGCCACTGAACTTTGCATCTCGAAAGACAATAGATGGGAATTCCCATGAAAACTGGAGTTTGTTAAGGTTTTTCCCCTTCCTTGTTGGCCAGAAGGTGCCCGCTGAAGAACCTGCTTGGAAAATACTGACTGATCTAAAGGATATTGTGGACCTTATTGTCTCACCTGTCCATACAGAGGGGTTGATTGCATATCTGCGTTTCAAGATCTCAGAGCACAGAGTACAACTTCAAGAGGTTTTTCTAGACTACAACCTGCTGCCTAAGCATCATTATTTGGAACACTATCCTCAACTATTTCATCAGTTAGGACCCTTAGTTTGTTTTTGGACATTGAGATTTGAAGCAAAACACAGTTTTTTTTAAAAGAGTCACCCGACATAAAATGTTTCAAAATGTGTTTTTGTCTTTGGCAGAGCAACACCAATTTCATATGGCACAGCAGTTATTTATGTACCCTCAAAAACCTCTTCTGGAAGTGTCAAATGTTTCGACTCTCTCTTGATGTGTTTAAAGATGAGATTGCACCAACTATTCGGCTGAAGCACCCAAATGTGGACAATGTGTGTCTGACAAAGAATGTCAGTTATGATGGACTCAATTACAGAATTGGAATGATTCTTGCACATGGGACTTTGGCAGAGATCCCTGAATTCACTGAAATCATCCACATGTTGGTTTTGAAGGACAATCTTTTTTTCATTGTTCGGAAGCTGAGTGCATGGCACTGGGAACACTTCAGAGCTCTTGGACTCAATGTGAGCCCAACCAAAGACATAATACTCTTGTCGCCAGATGAACTGACTGATCCATAGACGCTGGTGGATTACACTGTGGAAGGAGTGCGTTTGATGACCCTGAAGAAGTATATTCAAGTTTAAGGTTTGCATTTTTATAAAAAAATCATATTTGCATGTAATTCATTCTACTAGAAATGTTAAATGGGCAATTGATTGACACAACGGTAATTGGATGCTCTGCAGTTATTACAATTCTGTCATCTTTATGTCCACGCAATGTGGTTCTGAATGAAATAATGCTTTCCTTCTCCCTTTCCTGTTCTCCATACACATCCAGGACTCCTCATGGCAAATCCCATACGACTCCTCGTCTTGCTCCGTGACGACAGCTCAGAGAGGATGGATCTACCGCTGGTGCTAGACACTGTTGAGGAGCTCATTAACCAGGTCAAAGGCACATGTAAACTTAGTGGAGGCATCAGGCTGCAATATAAGGATGACGACTTTGGTGAAACATTTGTTATCTTGAACTCAACCTCCTCAATCAAGGATCTTACCGCCATCAATATCATACAGACTGTTCCTGATACTGACTTCATTCTGAATTTAAGCGTTGTCCCAACTGATTCGAGTGACGTAGATTCAAGCTCCTTGTCCACAGTCGATTCAGATGACACAATCATTCTGAGCAGCATCTCTTCTGAGAGACTCCGAACAGTGCCCTGGCCGAAGGAGTTCAACATCCCACCCTTCTCCTTTGAAACTGAAGGTCAACTCGAGAAAGGGAATGCTGAATACATAAGGTACCAAACAAGACTGACAACTACCTCAAAAATGATGTCCGACATTCTGTAAGGATTGGCAGAGAAGATATTCTCCTACAAGGCGTACCCCACAGATGCAGATCTGTCTGATGTTGCAGAGGTTCTAACAAGGAAGCATCCCTGCCTGAGACAACCAGACTCCTTCAATGAGACCTATGGGTGAAAACTGAGACGCAAGAGTAAAATGTGCAATTATCGCACTCAGCTGAAGTCGCATGGACTTGCATCTGAGCTCATGGTGAACACCTCTCAAATCCAAGTCACGAGAAGATCCCCTTCCCCGCCCAGCAAAGAACAGCAAAAAAGCCAGAAGAGGTGAGGCCCAGCATTGCCCAGCATTGAGACCCCAGAAAGCCTGGAACTAGAGAGAACATTGCTTCTGACTGAAGTAAAGAGGAGAAACAATGAGAAAACCATACAAGAGAAGATGGCCAGGACCTTCAAGTTCAGGAGGCAAGAGGTTGTGGATCAGAAGCCTTCCTTCGAGAATCTCATGAAAAGATGGCCAACTCTATTTCAGATGGTAGAGGTATACTCTTTCATACTAATTATAATAACAAAAATAGAAATATTTCCACAGGGTTTTGTGAAGACTAGTGAAAGTATTACTTTTCCATCAATTATATTTTGTTTGATATTACTACTCAATTAAATATTGACTAAGTAACAATGAACAACAAACAAAAACAAATCATAACCAAAGCAGAGCAAAATGGGGAACAATTGTTTCATGATTGTTATAAACCACACATTCTAGTGGGACCTGAATCATCACTGGGGAGCGTTTATAGTGTAAGAAGAATTATAACTTTTGATATTTGACCATTTATTGAAGGAGAGACAACATATTCTACCTTTTAGTCATAGTTTGGAGATGGGAAATTAATGCTTTTGTCAAGTTTGTGTTCAATAAAAAAAGATATTGTGAACTGCTTCCTCATGTACAGATCGATGCAGAGTTTCTGCAGGCTGCTGCAGTTCCCCTGCTAACATTATTTATGGCCAGCTGGACAAGTACTCCACACCGCTACTGAAGATCATCAGAAAGAAGGGAGGGGCAACCAAAGCAAAATCTGCCACAATCCTGGAGTTTCTTGATCAGGTATAACGAAGTTTTGTGTGGAAAGCGGCAAATTGTCATGATGGAGAAATGAGACAAGAACGATGAAGCAGAAAAAGATGAACAGTACAAAGAAAACAGCAGAAGTTGTCAAACGTTTGGGACCATTTCAAGCTCAAAAAGACCGACAATGTGGTCCAGTGTTTACACTGTCAGACGGAGCTGCAGATCACAACAGGACGACTGCAATGATTCAACACTGATCCAGAAAGCACCTGCACATTTGACAAGCCCACCACACGTGACAAGCCCACCGCCAGAAACCAGGTAAAATGCAATGTTTCCAGATCACTACCTCTTTATGGCTGAAGTCCTGTTGTTAGAACAGGTGAGGCGTACGTGTGGAAACACAGCAACGCAACTACAGTTTATACATTCATTTTAACACGTATACTGCACTTACAGTATGTCTTAAATTAATGTAGAAGTATAAAAACGGCATTTCTTTTTATTTTTCATTCAGCAAATCTCAGCCCCGCATCGACAGCTTCCTGAGAACGACTCCTGCATGTTCCCCAAAACAACAGCAGGACATACATGTGCATCCTCTCTCCATGGATGGAACAAGGGCTTCAAGCAAATGATTTCCAACTTCTGTCCTGGATACGAACTACCAACCAGGGCTTTTTTTGCCAAGAAAATGCACTCCACAAAATGCACTATAAAGTTTTAATGCAGCTGACAAATATTGTAAACTGTTTTGCAGTACTGCATTGCCACTTTATACAGTGAGTTTTTTTGTATAGTTTAATCCTTTTTATTTATTTGTTTTAAATACTCAGGTATTTTTATTTATTTATTTGCATTACTGCAAAGGTGAAAAGTGCAATGTTGATGGATGTGCAATTTGGAATAAATGTTATTGCAAGCTCTAAAATTTTCATTTGTTTTGTTCTTCCTTTAAGTTTATTTTATCTGATTACTCGATTAATCGAAGTAAATAATCGATAGATTACTCGATTACTAAAATAATCGATAGCTGCAGCCCTACTTACCTTATCTATTTTTGATATCAGTGATAATGGTTATAGTCATAATTTGGCAATATGTGTCATAATGTGTCTTTATAACCTCTTCATCAATATTTTCTGCCTCTTGTCCAAAAATGTCATACCTAAAATAAATGGGTTATATCATCACAACTACAAGGATTGTATGAATAACTTTTGTCACCTGTGTCAGAAATACACGTGAGTTTGCTCCACGTGTCAGTGTTTCAGAGAAAATTCATCTGGAACACAGCAGAAAATGCAAATTTCTGTTCTCACCTAAAAAACAATATTTTGAGTGAAAATAACCCCTGGGTCATGGTATTGTAGCCTAAATCAAAATGGTCATGTAATATCTGATCAGTGACTGTGCAAAAGTAGATCGCAAAAATGTGAAGCTGAGCATTTTTAAAAATATATTTGTACAGGTATGCCCAGGTGAGCCACGTGTGCCATTTTGGTACATTTTGCCACACAATGTATCATTTGACCTCTCAGGTACCAGTGAGGAAAACAAATGGTGTTTTACTGGTACATCACTCTGATTATTCATTCCACCCAAACAGAAATAGTTTACTAGTCCAGGATTGTGGTAGAGTTAGGAATTCAAAAACTTTCCTGTCCTCCACATTCCATAGTAATCTTTTTACACTGTCCCTGCAGGATGCTGATACTGATGTCAGAAGGGAGTGTGTCCTCAAACTTCTCATCATCTAGCGGGGAGAAAGTGTTGAGGACCTGATAAAAGAATACATGGTAGGTCCAAATCTGTTCTCTTCATAATAAGATACAACTTTAATAATCTTGGGGGAAGCTTGACTGCTCCACCATTGGATGTGGTGGTAAATCATGAGTTGTTCACTTACACATTTTGTTCTAAATTTGACCTCAGATGTTTCGAGAAAGATGAAGCTGAGCAAGAGCTGAGGGGTACCACCATGGCGGTCTTCGCATTAAGAGAGAACTCAAGCCTTTTACAACAGCTCAAAGATACAAGGATCATCATTGATGCTGTGGAAGTCCTCAGTGAGTTGCCTTCTGTGGCAACTGGAGTGGTAATGCTCTTTGGACTCTGTTATGGAATATCCACAGGGGTTCAGGTTCACCTTTGAGGCTCTTCAGAAGATCCTGATGCAGCTTGGTTCCAACAAGATGAGCTCCAAGATTCACAAACTAAATGGTGAACTCCACACTGCACAGTAGTATGTGTGGCATGTGTACACATGCTTCTGTTTGTTTCCGGCATCCACAGTGTGTGCATCTTTGCCTGTGTGTATTTTTGTTGTGGTAGCCCGTATCACAAGCTTCTAGCCAAAACTTTACAAGGGGGAGAACATCAGTGGCACTTTGTTGCACCTAGCTGTGGGTGCTGTAGCCATTTAAGGCTGTGTTATATTGTTGGGCTTTGAGTGAGTGTTCTGAATTTGGTAGTTTGAGGGTCAACACTGTTTTCAGAAAGCAATATTTCATTTGATTTCATTTAATTACAGTTCAGATTGTATAGAGCCTGTGTATAGGCTTGTTACCATGTATTTTTATCCTGGTTCACTTGCTTGGTAGACAATATGGGTATTTTTTATCTGACTAGCATTTTTTAAAAGTCATTACAGTTAATGTTTGTTGAAAGAATTCCAGCAGAAGATCAGATACTATCTTTATAAAGACTGTCCATTTAAAGGGGAAATTCTAGTTAGAGCAGTATGTTTTCTCATGCTACAGGATTTAGCATCCTCCTCTGCCCTCATCGCCTTGTCCTGCTCTCTAGCCTCCTCTCTCTTCCCTCTCATCCTCTCCATCCTTTGCTCTGTTCCCCTCTCCACTGTCCTGGACCCCTTCATCCTATCTTCTCCTGGCCTGCCAACTTAAAAAAATCAAAGGTCTCATGGTCTAAATTAATGATTGGCATGAAAAATAAAAGGCATCAAGACCTGAAAATTTCATTCTTACATGGCTATACAAGTTGTAATAATTGCGCATACAAATAAAAACAAGAGTAACTTTGCGTCTGGATGTGTGATGCCAGACATTACATGGAAATGACAACAATATGAACAGAGATCTCACCCTTTGTTGAACCATCTGTGTGTCATTTAAGTTTCAGTTGTCTCCACTGTTTTCCATCCTCATTCTCTCTTCTCCCCTCTCTACCTTTCCCCTCCCTTCTCCCTCCCTCCACTCTCATCCATTTGTTTCTCTTCCTTTCCATTGCCCTCCTTTCCCCTCTCCTCATCTCTGTGGTTCATTTGTTGCCAGATGTTGAGTGTGTTGCATATGGCTTATGTTAAAGATTAATAAATATATTTAGAGTAATCTGTTGGGCAAGTGTATTTTTTATAGAGGTTATAACATGGGCAATACAAATGATTTTTTAAGCCAAATAAAATGTGAGAAATATAGTTTGGTGATACATAAATTAATTAACCGGTGTCATTGTAAACATGTTAATTCAGTTGCAAGTGAATAAATTAGCTTGGTTCAATTTCAATTTAATAATTTGGTTCAGTAACTAAAATGTTAAAAATAATTTGGATCAAGGCAAAAAATTAAGGTTGGTTCAAGGAAGCATTGTTGTTTACATCAACATAAAATAATCAGGTCATAAGAAGTCATTAAATTTAGTTTCTGTAAAGTCAAATATTTTAGATGTGATATATCTGGACATTTTTTTTTTAGTTTAGTGGGGTTATACTTTTTTCAGTGTATGTGTCAGTTGGATGTACACAGATGGACTTGCCTTATATGTGTCTGTCTGCTGACAGATACTGGAGCTACTGAAAGCTAATAGTGACTGTTCACTTTCTGCATGAATGGAAGATGAAAAGTCACATTCTACAAATGGTCCCCTGTATGAGATGAGCACTTACCTTCCATTACTTTGTGCCATGCGTGTTATTTTGTTTGATGATTTTCTATCAAATTTTTCCCTTTCAGGGTCACCACAGCGAATCCAATTCGCATGTTTGATTTGGCAGGAGTTTTTATGTCAGATGCCCTTCCTGACACAACCCACTGGACACTTATATCGGGATTGAACCCGGGTTCCCTATGCATCAGCCCAGTGCCTTACCAACTGAGCTATCCAGCCAGGTGTGTTATTTTGTTTACAAAGTAATAATAATGTTCATCCTCCAAGATGGCTGCGCCGCGTCCGACAGCGGCTGCTTTACTCCTGATAACACAGGTAAATACAACTTCATACTTTTGAACCAGGTAGACTTAGAGGTGCAGCCCACTCTTCACATCATCAGTCTCCTTCGCTGATGAGACCGGTTGGATCGAGAGGCCCACGGAGCAGCAGTGTCTCATACCACCACAAGGCTACCCACTATGACTCCGGAAGTGGTGCGAGAGAAGACGGAAGCGTGGTTACCGCAGAGGACGTTCAGCTAAGCTAAGAGCTAACTTGTTTTGAGCACCATTACCCTCCATCTCGCTATGTTCGCTCTGGGGAATGCCAACTGGACTACCTGAGGCTGGACATTAACACCAGGAAGGAGACTAGAAACTGCTGCATTGTCATTTTTACTGAGACATGGGTGAACTTTTCTGTCCCTGATAACACCAGGCTAACGACATTGAGAGCTGACAGAAGCCAGGCTCTAACCGGTAAAACAAGGGTGTGTGTGGGTTGCATATACACAAATAACAGCTGGTGTAATAATGTTATTCTAGTCTCCAGGCACTGCTCCATGGACATTGAGCTTATGATTGTGAAATGTAGGCCCTTCTACATGCTCCGTAAATTCACAACCGTCATAATCATAGTTGTGTACATCCCATGGACACAGCTTCCTTGGCGCTAACACCAAGCAAGAGTTAAGCACTCTCTACAGTGCCATCAATGATTTGCAATGTTCACATCCGGAAGGAGTTTTTATTGTTGCTGGGGATTTTAACCAGACCAACATAAAGACAGTCCTTCCAAATTTCCGCCTGCATGTGAATTTTGCAACCAGGGGAGGAAACACACTGGACCTGGCCTACACCAACATCAAAGGGGCCTTCCGTGCAGTCCCTCGCCCCCATCTAGGCTCTTCAGACCATCTCTTTGCTATGCTGATTCCAGTATTCCTGACGGAATTCAGTTTCCTCAATACCCTGAATCTTTTTTATGGAAGATTATAAGCTCTGAATAACATGCCAGCTAGGAAAACCATCCCCCACCCCCATGATCAGGTCCTCGGGCTCGAAACCGCTGCTGTACGGAGAGCTCTGAGTAAAGTCAACGCATGGAAAGGTGCGTGCCCTGATAACATTCCAGGATGGCTGATCAAGGGGTGTACTGACCAGCTGGCCCAAGTGTTCACAGACATCTTCAATACATCACTGAACCAGGCTGTCGTTCCATCATGTTACAAGTCAACCACCATCATTGTGTTTCCAAAGACTTCCACCATCACATGCCTTAATGACCTTTGTCCCGTTGCACTAACATTGACCATCATGAAGTTCTTCGAGCAGGTGGTTAAGATTACATCACGTCTGTACTCCCCCCATCATTCGACCCATTCCAGTTTGTGTACCAGCACAACCGCTCCACTGAGGATGCTATCTCCTCTGAGCCTGGAGCACCTGGAGGGTAAAAACACCCATGTGAGGATGCTGTTTCTGGACTTCAGCTCAGCATTCAACACCATCATCCCCCAGGATCTGGTGAGCAAATTGGGCCCCCTGGGGCTAAACACCCCCCTGTGTAACTGGGTGCTGGATTTCCTCACCAACAGAACTCAGCCCATCTGAGTGGGCAACAACACCTCCAGTGTCATCTCCCTAACCACTGGGTCCCCCCAGGGATGTGTCCTGAACCCCCCTGCTGTTCACCCTGATGATCCCTGACTGTCGTCCCTGGTATAACACCCACCACATTCAAAAGTATGCAGACGCTGCCACTGTCCTGGGCCTCATTCAGGACAAAGAGTTGGCCTACAGGAAGGAGGTGGAACATCTGATTGACTGGTGTAAGGGGAACAGTCTGCTTATTACTGTATATATTACTGACAATCTCGACTGGTCTCTTCTTTGGTGAAGAAAGCCCAGCAGCGCCTGCACTTCCTGCGATGGATGAGAAGGTCGTCGCTCCCCTCTCCAATCCTCACAGCCTTCCACAGAGGCACCTTCGAAGGCCGAATGACCAACTACATCTTCCTCTGGTCCGGGAGCTGCAACGCCTCAGACTGGAAGCCTCTGCAGAGAGTGGTGAGGGCATTGAGATCATCGGGACCCCACTTCCCCCATCCAGGACATTGCACACAGACATTGATTGTCTAGAGTTCACCAACCTTACTCTG
>JAPTHA010000735.1:0-10690 GCA_029814585.1 Gymnapogon annona
GCTGCTCCTCTGGTTCTGCTGTGTTCCGTGTTTCTGATGTTAATGAACTGTTTGAGTGGAGGTGATGATAAACCATTAATTATTTTCAGATTCAGATATGAGACAGAGATTTGAATATTTGATCATGATCATTTCTGTACTCTTTCACCCCTGTTTGTGCAATTCTGTTGAAATTTCATTGTATTTCTTGAACTTTTGTAATGAGTGTTTAATTTTATTTTGTAATCTACATTTTTAACTGATGTTAAGTACTTTCGGCTACAAATCTTGCATGAAAGGTGCTATACAAGTAAATTTTATTATTATTATTGTTATTATAGTGGAGGAGAAAGTATTAGTAAAGAAAGAAAAAAGGAGACAGAAGGAAAGAGGAAGAAAAAGGGAACAAGGAAAGAAAGGAAGAAAGAAACAAAGGAAGGAAAGAAGGGGAGGAGGAAAAAAGAAATGCAGTAGAGAGAAGAAAGAAAGAAATGGATGAAAAAAGAAGCAGATAGAAGAAAGAAGGATGCAAAGGAAGGAAAGAAAAAAAGGAAAGTGTTTGTTCTTGGTGGATTTTGTGGACTTTGGGTAAATGGGTTTAAGAGTCTGGTGTCCAGCAGACCTGTGTCATGAGAGAACTTTAGTCATAATGTGATGCTACATAGGCTAATTAATTGAATTATTTTATTTAATTACTGATTGAACGGAGAAAAAGTAAAAAAGGAACAAAGGAAGGAAGGAAAGAAAGAAAGAAAAACAATCATAAAAATGGCTAAATTGCAAAAATGTATTTTAAACTTTTTCTCATTTTTTTTGCACACTTTAAACTCCCACCTGTTTTCTTCTTGGGATAACTGGAGATCTGTGTCTGCAGACACATATGACAAGCACGTATGTTTTAAACATGTTTTTCATTGTTTTGTATTAAAGAACTGATTCAAAGTCTCCCAAGCATTAGAGATGTCATTTTTTGGCCATGCCACCCCGTTCTACGCAGACAAATACATGATAGTCTTTTATTTCCTCTGTATGCAGAGACATGTTGCAGGATCACACTGAGTACAACTTCACAGATACACACCATCCAGTACTTGTACCGGTTTGATCTTGTACAAGGTAGTTTTTTAATCCTGTGTGGGAGTATTTTTGTCTCACCTGCACAATTTCTTATATTTTGACTTTTGTGTTTATCAGATAAATAAATAGAGTTGCACTTGAGGCGTACATGTGTAGAACATCACCATGATCTGATACAGAACGTGTCTGGATCTCTGTGCAGTATTAGGCAACGCCTACTATCTCAGAGCAGAGAGGAGTGAGTTAGTTTCAGAGCAAGTGCGCACAAGTGCAGATGGTTAGGATATTGTTACGAGGTGTGGTTTAAATTGAGGGGTTGGCAGGGGGGGTTGGGTCTCCCTGGTGGAGGAATGCACTATTGGGTCCTTGTATTCTCTGCACCTTCATTGTAGGTTCGGCAAATTCCTGCTCATACATTTTTGTAATATATGAAAACACTACTTTAATTGTTAATTCTAATTATTCTATGAGTATTCATATACTGTAAATACCAAATTTTGTATTTTTCTCTTATATAATTTTTTTTTCCGCTCATAACTGTGACTTTTCCCTAACATTGACTTCACACAGTGCAGATCTGGATACTATGACGATGCTACTTTATAAATGTATTAATCTTTAGATGTGTTAAGGAGGAAGGACCGTTCCTTCATTCTACCTGGCAGTGTTCTAAATTGCAGGGGTTTTGTGTGTGTGTGTGCGTGTGGGGGGAGGTGTAATAATACACTCTGTGACAGAAGACCCAAATGCGGATTGACTATGTTTCAAAATAAGAGTTTTTATTTTTGCATTCTCACAGAACATTCAACCAGTAACGGTTACGGATTTCTTCTATCGTAACTTGAGAGATGGCAAAAAACGCAGCAGAAAAACACTGGAATATCTTTATCATAAGTTACTTAACAGAAAACAACCACTACGGGAAAGTCATAAATCCAAAAAATAAACTCGAAATCACTCTAAAGAGGAAAAACGCTACAATACAAAAATAAAAAAAATGATTCAATAAATAACCAAAATCGCTTTAGGAGGCTTAATCTAATAAATTTGGAATCAAGAAAATACAAGACTAGATAATACAATACCAACATACACTAACCAATTCTTACATACGGACAAAGGTGTGACAAGGCAGGAACGGCAAGACGACAGTGTTTTCCAGAAGAGTACAAACGACAGTCTGACAACACGGGAAGAGAGATGGACCTTAAATACTGAGGGGAAAAAGGGCAGGTGAAAAACAATGGGAAATGATGACAAGACAGGTGCGTAGGGATCCTGGGTTAAAGCTAGAGACACACAAGGGCGCACGAGGACAAGACAGGAACATAACAAAATAAAAGACTGAACATATACGCGAACACAACTTGACGAAATAGAATCATGACAGGAGGGGTGTAACTATGGAATATCCATGGGGTCACATTTCCACTGGACCCTGAAGTCTGTCTACTAGTGAATCTAACTAAACTCAAACTGTTAAAGTATGTGAAGAAACTGACAAAAATTCAATCATTAAGAAATGTATTGATAGAAAATGGAAATCAGACCCCGCCCCCCTTCCAATCAAGATGTGGTTGAAGAAGTCAACTCTATATACCAGAGCAGGGCTTGTAGGACAGGTCAGAGGTCAACATATGTCTCTACGCGACTCATGCAGTTCACTTATTTAGATATTTTGGGGGGGGGGGGTTGTTTCTGATCCCCTCATTGTGGGTTGTGAATGTCGCCTTGCAGTATATTAATGGAACTGTAACATTGTCTGATGAAAAATCAAAATAAAACAATTTTCAAAAAGTATCCATCTGTAACTAAATTGATATAAAGATGATCATATGCATGAAGTACACCAGATTGAAGGAGCATGAATAGTCCTCAACACATGTTTGGCTTTATGACAAATTGACCTTTGAAAGTGCTCATGATTTCCATAAAATATGGAGAATCTCAGCTTTTTAGTGAAATGTTGCGTATCTATATTGGCAAAAGTAATATGTGTATGACTTTATGAACACTGTGGCCAGGGTTTGTTAACATGATTAGAGGCTCACACTTGCCCGGAATGCAGTATGTGTATATTTATTATGATCTATGTTAATTCACTGTGTTTTTCCATAGGTACTGACGCTGAAGGACTCCTGTCGAATATCGATGGCGACACATGTAAGTTGTCAATGCGATGCTCAGCCGGCAGCAGTGAATTAATGAAATACTTTATTACACTTCTTGATGATGTAAGAAAATAATACACATTAACGGACAAACTCGCATCCCTAAATGTTAGTGTCATTGTCCACCTTTAGTGAAGCAAAGTGGTATAGATATTATTGATCAATCACAAATCAGTTCCAAAAGCTATGAACAAAAAGCCACAAATGTGCACTTGTTTTCATATGTGGATCCAGTGGATGAGTGGAAATGTTTTTAATAGTGTAAATGCTATACTAATGGTACTTCAGTGGTTTCCAGTCTTTTTCCCCTCGTGACGTCTGAGGTTTCACAGCAGATGTGGTCAGCGTCAAATGGCTCTGTGAGCAGACCAGTGGAAGCTTGGAAGGGTGAAAGGGTTCAAAGGGTGAAAAAATGAAAGTAGGACATTTTATAGGATACGGAAAACATTCTTAAACTCCATGCTCTGACCCTGCCATTGTGGGTTAGTGTGAGTGTCGTGTGGTGTATGAATGTAGCTGTAATATTGTTCACTAAAAAAATCCTAATTATTTTTTTTTGATTTAAAAAAGGAAGCTTCAAAGGGTTTTTGGAAGAACAAGTGCTCTGAACGTCTGGTTTGAAGTGTTGTTAATTTTCAGACCCCAATGTTATTGCCCCTGGAGTCCACGTCTACCCATTCTCCTTTCAGTTCCCACTGAGGTAAGTTGTTGTCTCTGGATAACGGACCTGCGGTTTACACCAAAGTGGGAGTGACAACATTAGACATTAGACAACATTACATTACATCACACATTACACTACAACATTACATCACACAACAATCACATTTGTGCAGTGATCAGATCTGATGTGTTTACATGCACTTTAGAAAAATACGATAATGGAAAAACCCTTATTGTGTTTGAGTGAGTCCATTATCAGAATGTACATATGTGGTGACAGTTGGCTCAGACTTCCTATTATTGACTTCTGTTTTCTACAACTTGTAGAAATCAAGTTAAAATAACAAAAGAAATCTGATTAAAATAATCAGATCACTGTCATTATGTAATAGTAATCTAATATCATATTGTGCTGTTTACAAATAATCTGATGACTCGAAGCCTGATAATGATCCCAGTGTTAGTGTGTATGTGAAGGGGCTCAGCATCACATGGTTAAAATCCTCCACTGGTGGAAAATTTACCAGCACACCACATTGGTTCAGCTCTATATTCAGTACCTGAGCAGGGCTTTTAGGACTTAGGAAGTCAGAGGTTAAAATATGTCTCATTGTGACTCATGCTGTTCACTTATTTGGAGGTGGAGGGAGTATGTTTTGTGTGTAGTTTATGAATGTAAGTGTAATATTGTCTGATGAAAAATCCAAATAAAATATAGACAATGAATGAATGAATGACAAAGAATACTCCACTTGAAAACTCACATAAAGTGCGATATGTTGAATGATGTAGTTTTCTTGCAGTGTTAATGCTCTTCCTTTTTTTTTTTTTTCCATTCATCAGTAATATGCCGTCTTCGTTCAAGGGCTCTTTCGGGAAAATTGTGTACATATTGGAAGCCAGACTGAGCAGATCCATGAGGGTTGACAAAAAAGATACGGTCAAGATCAACTATGTGACACAACAGAACATGGACGACATCCCTGGAATGATGGTATGTGGAGGTTCAGCTTTTGTTGTCATTCCTGTCATTCTCATTGGGAGAGGCCGAGCACCTTCCTTCCTCTCTCTGTCCAAACCAACCAGCCAAATGTAAATATAGACAGCCTGATCCTATTACAGTCAGTCAGAGTTAGGGCAGCTGTCATGTTGTTTCTGTGTCGACAGTTGAGTCACATCTGATGCCGATCAGGAATGAAAAAAAACATCCATCACCTTTCCGATCACAGAGTGGAATTTCGGAGTGTGTGTGTGTGTGTGTGGGGTGGGGCCGGAGGTGGAAGTCCTGTCTTCAGTCCAAGCTGAAACTAGATAGTGTTGAGGAAACTGTTGCCCTGTCGCACCGAAAAACATTTGCAGTGTGTAGCTTCACATGACGAACAAGTAGTCAAGGTAAAGCAAACAGGGAGTTGAAGAGGTCATTAATATATATATATATATATATATATAAAAATGAGAAAAATAATGGATAATGGTAAGACGTTAATATATGAACAAAAAATAATGATGCATTGATGATAAAAATAATAATTCTAAGAGGTTATTAATTTAACAAGAAAAAATAATGATGACAATGATGATAATACTTCTAAGAGGTTATTAATGTAAAAAGAAAAAATAATACTGATGACAATTGTGATAATACTAATACTACTAATGCTAATACTGTATGGGTATACATTGAAATGTCCTGTTTTAATTGTTCTGACTTTTCAAAGGTGATACAAATGTAAGGCTAGTGTCCTTAAATGTATTAAATAAAAATATTAAAGGTATTTGTAATATTGAAAAAAAAAAAATAAAAATACTTTATCAGTCACTGGTGGGGATTTTTACAGTTTTAAATAAATGAGTAAAATTAATGTTCTTGTTTCCAACCAAATTCTAATGTAGTGAACTTTCAATTAATTTGTTGAGTCTTCTCGGATATTAAGTGGGAAAACAATCCTGGGGAAAAAACAGCCATTTTAGATAAAAGCCTCATACAGAATGCTCTGCCTTGTCTCCTTTGTTAATTCTTGCCAACATAGCCTGCGGTGACAAAGCCCGGATTATTCACTCCAAACAAGTTTAGGGAACAATGTGTACATTTGTGTTCAGTGCTGATGGGAGGTGCTGTTGTTCAGAAGGTGTTGGCGTCCACGTCTGCCCTCTGAGCCTCTTGATGAGGGTTCAGCACTCTTCAGAGTCAGACGCTGAGTAGAGGTGGCTCTGAATGGGCCTGAGGTGACACTTCCGACTAATGAGACCAGCAGGTTGACTCCTGTTGCACTGATACACACCCTCCCCCTCTCAGGAACACACAAAGACCAGTGGTGCAGGACTTCCACGTTTAAGATATTCCACAGAGCACTGGAATGGGCATCGCATTCCAACTCGGACTGAATTTATTAAAAGACAGAGTTTTGTTTTTTAATATTCTTTTAGGCAGTTTACAGTTACATTTATACACTATAAGACGACATTCACAGCCCACAATGACAGGATCAGAGACAACCGGCCAAAACCCCGCAAAAAGAACACAAAAATAAGTGAACTGCATGAGTCACAGAGAGACATATGTTGACCTCTGACCTCATGAGTCCTACAGGCCCTGCTCAGGTATATAGAGCTGAACCAAAGTGGTGTGCTGGTAACTTTTCCATGTAGTTTATAAATAGTTCTATAGCCTACTTCTTTTTTTCATCCAGTAGGTTATTTTCTCCAGGTTCACAAAGCTGTTGACTTCTTCAACCACATCTTGATTGGAAGGGGGGCAGGGTCTAATTTCCATTTTCTAGTACCGCAGTTTTTGCCCTTTATTATGAAAAAGACAAAATTGCCTAATGAGCTGCTTACATAACTATTGCATATGAATAGGAATATTCTACTAATGTCCTGGTGAAAGACATTCCACTGTGTGAACTCAGCCTCTCTCTTTTGTTCCTTTTAAAATATTTACTCAAGTGTGAACCTGTTGATATCCTCTGTTGCCATGGTTACGGACAGCAGGGTGTATTTCTGTCTCTAGTTTTATTTGGAGGATCCGTCTCTACCAAAGAGTGTCTATCTGTACCCAGAGAGACTGCAAACATGGGCTGTGTCTTGTAAAGTGCAGTAAAACACTTCAATTGGAGCCAGTTTCTAGTTGTGTTTTGTCCACGTTCAAAGAATCATCATAAAGCTGGAATAGTACTGACACTGGCCACATGTCTTGATTGGAAAATTCATCATATCCAACTGGAATAAGCCGTTCACACAATACTTTTCAAATACAGAACAGTGAATGTAAACAAAGACATTAAAATTCAAACGATGTAGTATTTTAAAATATTACTACAGTATGCTATTATGCTTTCCTTTAGGTTCCACAGCACGAGTCCAAGGATAAAAAGCTGAAGTTTTTCAGTTCAGGATCAGTCGCCATGGATGTGGATATTGAAAGAATGGGTTACTGTCAAGGTGAGAACTTTCAGTCTGATACTGACCCTGGTGTTGAACCAAGGACTGTGTTACGTGCCAGTCAGAAACCGAAGACTCAGAAGCGGAAATACTGGATTTCCAAATAAAATGGTTTAATTTTATGTTCTCCAGGAACTTACAACTCTAAATATTATCAATAGTCTTAAACTAGATTAGAAACAGAAACGGTGTCAAAAACACGGGATTAATATTAATATTACAAAACGCAAAAACCCACGACGGGAAACTCAAAATATAAAAAGGAAAATAAAAATCACTCTTGCGAGGAAAAATGAGAATATAACTAGACAAACCAAAAGCACTGTAAGAGGATTAATCTAATAAATCGAAACCAAGACCAATATTCAGACACAGAACTAGAAATACAATACTCGAATTTAAATCTAACAATCTTACTCAGGGGGACAGGATTCAGGACAGGAACAGCGAGATGACGAGGTAGATCCGAGGACACATACACACGACAATCCAGCGACAAGGGAGAGTGCACGCAGACTATTTATACACAGGGGAAAAGGCAGGTGGAAACAGGACGAGACACTGGTGTGGGAATATAGGGTAAAGGTCTTGACACACACAGGGAATGACGCAGACAAACCGGAAACGCACACACATGAACACAGACAGGTAACTTGACTAAACCGGGACATTAGACTTAGACTTCCTTTATTGTCATTAAAGGACATTACAGACTGTTGTCTTAATTTTCTTTACAGAACAAAGCTGTAAAATGAATTTTCATCCTTCCCATGAGTGATACTAAAGATCTATTGTATTGTACTCAATTGTGTTCTATTCTGTTGCAGGAGAGGATTTAAAGGTTTTGGCCCACATTGAGAACAACTCTTCTCGTGAAATCAAGCCCAAGTACTGTATATACAGAAAGCACAGCTTCTTTGCAAATGGCAAGAGGAGAGTCTGTACACACGACCTCCACAAAGAGGTCGGGAAACCCATTCCTCCTTCTGTCAGCGAAAACGTTACTCATCACATCACCATTCCCCACGATTTAGAGCCGTCCATTCACAACTGTGACATCCTCAAAGCAGAGCACAGGCTAAGGGTAAGAATATTACAGACAGCAGACAAGTGGATTATTTAAACAGCCATTATAGTAGTCATGTGTGTTGAAGAAATGTTAATAAATTCAAGTTAATCCTCAGCGAATCCAATTTGCATATTTGATTAGGCAGGAGTTTTTACGTCAGACACCCTTCTTGACACAACCCACTGGATGCTCATTCCGGGAATGTAACCCAACTGAGCTATAGGCTTAGCAATTTTGAGAATGATATCCCACGCATAAATCACAGCAGCTCATTGTGCTCTGATCGTCCTGATAATAGGGTTGTCTGTATCTCATTGTCTTTAAATTGTTTAAGATCTTTGCCAAAAGGCTGTACATGATATGCCTAAAGGCAACACTTCATACCAGGTTACTTTGTAACGATTATAAACTGAACAGATAAATACCAATAATAATATTTGTGGCATCAATTAAGGTGGGGGGGGCAGCCTGGATCACCAAACTTAACTGTTTAATAGAAAGAAATGGAAGAATCATGAACTTTCATCTCGTAACACCATTTTCTGTTGTCCATGTCACAGGTCTACTTGGATGTGAAATATGCTTCAGATCCAGAGATTAAATTCCCGATAGTCATCTTACCGGCGGCTCAGTTTCCTGAGAAGGCGCCGCCTGATGCTGCTGCAGGATTTGGATTTGCAGCTTTCGGGAACCCAAACCCACCACTACCATCAGCACCATCTGACTTTGACGACCCTCCTCCTCCTTACGCAGCCTTTCAACAGTACCCTACCTTCAAATAACACACCTCCCAATCCTGACTGTATGCACCAAACAAGACACATTTCCAGGGAATGTTGAAAGTAAACTGCATTCAATCATGAGCGGTTGGAATTTTATTTTACTCTAGTGCTGTGTGTACTGAAATTCTCTATGAACTCTATGAACACATGACATTTCGATTTATACAGATAGAACTGCCACTGAGGTAAAAAAAAAAAAAATTGCTCTTCTCGTCCGGACAAGAAGAGCAATTTCGCTCTTAATTCCTTCATTTTGCCATTTGTTGATGTTATGTATGTCCGAAGTGTGTCTATAGAGGCCTCCACCTGTCTCTTCACCTACTCAAGTCTCCAGTGTGCGTCCTGATGCTCCGAACTGGATGTAAATCAATGTCATACCCCAACTCACCAGCACTGAGGCATCATGGGAGGTCTCCTTTAAACTCCTTCAGATGACTTGCTCATCTCGTTCGAATGAGAATAAGTTCTTTATTTTTTACTTACGTGGCAGTTCTACACTTCCATACCTTCTTTACATCACACACAGCATCTGGTATTTGTCCTATTCGTATTTTTTGTTATTTTTTTTTTTAGGAAGGATGGATTATAAAATGCAGTGACGTGAATGCAGGTCGGCTGTACAGGTGCTTTGCTGAATGTCATTCCCATTGAAAATGATAATGATGTTTAAAGTCGATCTTATACCATTTTATTCTCTACATATACTGGATATTACCTTGATATTTGTGATGTGATAAGAAAAACATTGTAGGAAATAGGGGCTACATATTTTGTCATCGCAGTTAAGGAACAAAATACGGTAACTTCATTGACCTTGATTTACTACATTTTTTTTTTTTTTACATTTTCACAGAACTAATAAAGTCTTGCAAAGTCCTCCAATAACACACTGGATTTCAGTATATTTCTACAACTGCCGTATAAAGGGTTACATTGGTTTCACGTGTTAACAAGTATTAAATATGAAATATGTATTTATTTACTTGGGTTTAGCCAGGAAGACCCACTGAGATTAGGAATCTATTGTGTAAGGGAGACCAGGATTAGTAGTAATAGTAACATTACTTTGGGTAATTTTCCATTACCAATAGGCTCATGTCCTTCAGTGAACACCGCACCTGGTATCTCTAAAGATGATCTATCTGTTTATCTGTATGGAAATTTGCATGACATCAATGGAATAACATAACGTGACACACTATAAAAACCGACCATGTGATGGTCGTGTCAAACCAGATAGGTGTAGTCTCCGACTCCGCCCACCAGGTAACTGTAGTGAAGGCTGTGTTTTTAATCCTTTTCATGCCTGTGGTCTTAGGTGATGCAGAAAAAAACAGGTTCAACAGCATTTGTCTTCCAGTCCATGAAAACACTTGCACTCACAAGGAAGTGTCAGAAAGCCACGGTTCCTATGTGATTATTATTATATTCACTTTGATTTGGAAAATGACCATCAAGGATTTCTCCATTGAATATGACTCCAACAACAGCAAGAACATCTTCACAAA
>JAPTHA010000781.1:0-10686 GCA_029814585.1 Gymnapogon annona
TGTATACTGTATATACTGTATATATTGTATATAATTCAATCATGTATACTGTATATACTGTATATATTGTATATAGTGTATATTGTATATATTTACGACATTTCGTTACCAGATTCATTGTGTGTGTCTGTGTAATGACAATAAAGGAAGTCTAAGTCTAATTCAATCATGTATACTGTCTTTTTCTTTGTTGTCCATTTTGTGCAGGATTTCAGTTTGTTGTGTGTCTGTTCCGCTCTGTTGTTTTTTTCTACTCTTTCTATTACGCTGCTGTTTTGAAATTTCTCCTCTGGAGACTAATGAAGGCATATTCAATTCAATATATATGTATACAATATACACATATATGCGTATACAAAAGCAACAAAAAAGTTTCACGTGTTTTGAACGTTTGCAAGTTGTTACCATGCGCCGAGGATTAAGACCTGTTGATTTTTAGACTTTTCCGTGACAAATGTGCATATTGACCCCACGGTTCAATATAGTTCACTTTCAGGTCACTTGACACAACGAATGAGCTGCCCCTCCTTATGTCAACAATAAATTCAATGTAACACTTTACTTAGCGCATTTTTGTCACCTGTGAGTCATTTCCTGAATTCGAGCCACCCACTGAGCCCTTTTATAAACTCGCTCATTACTCACCACACACCCAACAAACACTACTTACCTGTCAGGTTCCCAAAGCCATTTCTATACGGCAACCAGTTCCTGTTGAACAAAACTCTTCCACCGGTGCGCCTTTGAAACACCGTCCAACCTCCATCGCTACGCATCTCACAGTGCACCTGAGGACGGAATGGGAAAAAAAAATAATCCTCAGATAGAACGAGATGGATGACATTACACATCGTGAGCCCGACGCACGCATACCTAACAGAGCGAGATTTGAACTTAGTGTATATTGACTGCATATTTTTAATGTACGGAATTCTATAGTGGCTGGATAGCTCAGTTGTTAAGGCACCAGGCTGGTGCATAGGGGTCCCGGGTTCGATTCCCATGATGAGCGTCCAGTGTGGGTCCTTGGGCAAGACCCTTCACGCTGCTGCCTACCGTAGCCACAATGGGGCGTCCGTCTCCTTGTGCCGGTCCCCAAGACCTGTTAACACAAGGGTTGTGTCTGGAAGGGTATCCAACTTAAAAACTCCTGCCAAATCAAATGTGCTGTGGCGACCCCGGAAGGGAGAAAGCCAAAAGAACTCATCATCATCATAACGAATGGAATTCTCTGCATCATTTTTCACCTGCGTCACTTTGGACCTTTTGGCTTTACTTATGTACAACAAATGTCAGGGTCATCAGTCACACACACATTCATACACAGACAAGGTGGGTGAAGTGTCTTTGCCCAAGGCCAAAATGGAACATCAGAAGAGAGCGGGAATCGAACCGCCAACCCTTCAGTAACCAGACGACCTGCTCTACCACCCGAGCCACGGCATGTCTTTGTAAATTCTCATCGATCCAGGTTGAAGGCGTCTCTGGGACACTGAATCATGTCAGCTGGACTGAGTTTTTGTCTTGAAGACGTTTGGCCCGTTATCGAGTGACGCCATCGGTTCCTGCAGGACTAGACTGACTGGTCTGCCTAGTCCTGGATGGTCTCATCAGGACATGAACGGGACTAACCATGCAGCACTAGGCAGACCAATCAGCCTGGTCCTGCATGAACTGGTGGAGCCACTTGGATAATGGGTGTAGTAGATTATCATATTGTCGTTTGAAGCAGAGATTTGTAGTCAAAACAAATCTCCCTGGAATGCGATGCCGGAGGGGGAGCTATTCTTGGTTCTTTGTTGTGAAAAAGAAGTTTGAAACGGTGCCGTATCTTTGTTGGTAGAATACATGTTTACATGTTTATACATGTATAAAAATACAAAAAACAAGACGGACATCAAAAAGTACAAGCACCATCAATTTCTCCACGGTCGCTCGGAGACCCGTGGTTCCGGTGAAATGGTTACGAATCTGAAAGGAGGGGCTCGGGCCCCTGTTAGAGACCTGAGACTGATGCTTTGAAGTCGCATCTGTTGTTTACCTTTAAATCCCCTCTCAGCCTCATGAAAACATATTTCCAGACCTCTTGGAGCCAGCTCAGCCTGAAGACAATCCGACTCTAGACCGCCCCTGGGTTTTGAGAAGGCGCAGCCCCACGTTCCCAGGGTTAAATCAGACCGTTTGTCTCTGACCAACTGAACATGATCGATCAGTGTGATTGATCTATTGTTTAAGATAGTTTTATGACCTAAACCTCCCACAGAGAAGGTTACTCTATGGACTTCTTATCTGAGGTGTGATTTGAGCATCTGGATCAAGCTGGCTGCGAAGGACTCCTGGCTCAGGACTCCACTGGACTCTTTCGGTTTTTGGTTGGTTTTTCTACCGGTGAGAGCGGACCGAAGAAGGGAGGTAGGGGGGGGACTGGAGACAATTGTGAGTGAGTTACGGTTTGTGATCTGTTGCGGCTAGGAACGACGGTTAGTGGTTAGCAGCTAAAGCGCTATGCTAACGGTAGCCTGCGATGACAGTCACTATGTCTCTCAGCTCTGGAAGAACTCATCACAGCCCGTCGTTATCGTTATCAATACACTGCAGGGACCAAACGTCTTCAAGGCAAAACTCAGTCCAGTTGACATGATTGGGTTCCCAGAGATAAATTCAATAAGTGAATTGCGTTTCCGGTCTTGAGGTTTTCGTGCTCTCATACCCTGAAGGGGAGCTTGACTCCGACTGGTTGGATGACATAAACTCCGCTGGGCGCTTGCGGAGATCGGATCTTAATGTCATTGCAGTCTGTTCCTGAGGACACAATGATAAAGATTAAGAGTAGTCACGGAAAGAGGGAAAAATACGCAAGGTCTGCCATTTGTGACATAATAATAAAGGTTCCATACCTTCAGAGGTGACTTCATGCTATTTATAAGAAAACCACAAGGACAGGTTTATAAGCATGACATAAATATGACATAAGTGTGCTGGAATTATAACATATACTCTATAAATATGCCATAAATACGCTATGAATATGCCAAAAAATAATGGCAACAAAATAATAACAAATATTCTATAAATATGACATAAATATGCTGTATAAATGACATAAACATGCTGTATAAATGACGAAAATATCCTATAAATATAACAAATACACTATAAATATGCTACAAATACAACATGGATATGTTATAAATATAACTAATATGCTCTAAAAATGATATAAGAGTGCTATCAATATTACACAATATGGTAAAAATATGACATAACTGTGTTCTAAGTATGACATGAATCTGATGTAAGTATGTTATAAATACATCATAAATACGCTGTAAATACGACATCAATGTGATGGAAAAAAATGGCATAAATATGCTGTGGAATAAAACGCAATAGAGCAATGACAAATATGGCACAAATATTCTATAAATATGACATAAATATGCTGTATAAATGACATAAACATGCTGTTTAAATGACCTAAATATCCTATAAATATAACATAAATACACTATAAACATGCTACAAATACAACATGAATATGTTATAAATATAACCAATATGCTCTAAAAATAATATAAGAATGCTATCAATATTACACAATATAGTAAAAATATGACATAATGGTGTTCTAAGTATGACATGAATCTGATGTAAATGTTATAAATACATCATAAATACGCTGTAAATACGACATGAATGTGATGGAAAAAATGGCATAAATATGCTGTGGAATAAAATGCAATAGAGAAATGACAAATACGGTTCAAATGTTCTATAAATATGACATAAATATGCTGTATATGTGACAGAAATTTCCTATGAACATGACAAATATACTATAAATATGCTACAAATACAATATGAATATGTTATAAATGTGACAAAGAGGCTATAAAAAACAATATGGTACAAATATGGCATAAATATGTTATAATTATGACATCAATCTGATATAAATCTGACATAAATATGTTAAATATGCTGATAAATATGCCGTAGATATGTCATAAATACACTATAAATATGCTGTAAGTACAACGTATAAAAATTATATAAATATGCTATGAATAGTACTTAACATGGTATAAATATGTTATAAGTATGGCATAAATCTGACATAAACATGTTATGGTATGTCATAAATGCACTCTAAATATGACGCAAATGTGAAAGAAAAATAACATAAATATGCTATGGAATAAAATGCAATAGAGGAATGAATAGAGGAATAGAGGAATACGGTACACATAGTCTATAAATATGCTGTATATGTGACAGAAATTTCCTATGGATATGACAAATACTATAAATATGCTACAAATACAATATGAATATGTTATAAATGTGACAAAGCGGCCATGAAAATAATAATTACATAATATGGTACAAATATGACATATATATGTGATAATTATGATATCAGTCTGATAAAAATCTGACATAAATATGCTGTATATATGACAAATATTCTGTAAATATGGCATAAATACACTATAAATATGCTATAAGTACAACATATAAAAATTATATAAATATGCTATGAATATTACTTAATATGGTATAAATATGTTATACGTATGGCATATATCTGACATAAATATGTTATGGTACGTCATAAATACATTCAAAATATGACACTAATGTGCTATGGAATAAAATGCAATAGATAAATGACAAATACGGTACAAATATTTTATAAATATGACATAAATGTGCTGTATATGTGACAGAAATTTCCTATATAACATAAAAAGGTACAAATATGACATAAATATGTTATAATTATAACATCAGTCTGATATAAATCTGACATAAATATGCTGATAAATATACTGTATATATGACATATATACAGTATATGGCATATGGCATAAATACACTATAAATATGTTATAAGTACAACATATAAAAATTCTATAAATATGCTATGAATATTACTCAACATGTTATAAATATGATATAAGTATGGCATAAATCTGAGATAAATATGTTAAATATGCTGATAAATATGCTGTATAAATGACAGAATATTCTGTAAATATGGCATAAATACACTATAAATATGGCATACATATAAAAACTATAACATATACAACATATGAAATTCAACATAAAAAAATTACATAGATATGCTATGAATATTACTTAGTATGGTATAAATATATTGTATATAATAAATATGTATGTAGTAAATATGTAATAAGTTATAAGTATGGCATAAATCTGACATAAATATGTTGACGCAAATGTGATAGAAAAATTACATAAATATGCTATGGAATAAAATGCAATGGAGAAATGACAAATATGGCATAAATCTGACATAAATATGTTATGGTACGTGATAAATATGCTCTAAATATGGCATAAATCTGACATAAATATGTTATGGTACGTGATAAATATGCTCTAAATATGGCATAAATATGTTATAATTATGACATCAATCTGATATAAATCTGACATAAATATCTTAAAATATGCTGATAAATATGCTGTAAATATGGCATAAATACACTATAAATATGCTGTAAATACAACGTATAAAAATTATATAAATATGCTATGAATATTACTTAACGTAAAAAATATGTTCCAAGTATGGCATAAATCTGACATAAATATGTTATGGTACGTCATAAATACGCTCTAAATATGACGCAAATGTGATAGAAAAATAACATAAATATGCTATGGAATAAAATGCCATAGAGGAATGACAAATACGGTACACATATTCTATAAATATGACATAAATATGCTGTATATGTGACAGAAATTTCCAGTGGATATGACAAATACACTATAAATATGCTACAAATACAATGTGAATATGTTATAAATGTGACAAAGAGACTATGAAAATAATAACATAAATCTGACATAAATATGCTATGGTACGTCATAAATACGCTCTAAATATGACGCAAATGTGATAGAAAAATAACATAAATATGCTATGGAATAAAATGCAATAGAGGAATGACAAATAGGGTACAAATATGCTGTGAATACGGCATAAATATGACACGAGTAGGTCACAGAAGAGGAAACATGCCACACGTGACACGCGTTTAGTTTTACCTGCTCTGAGAAACTCAAGACCAGGAGCAGAATGAGTCCGCAGCACCCACCCAGGCGCCTCATCTCGGCCTAATGGGGAGTTTTAAAAGCACAGGTGAATCCAAATGCATTTCTGATGTCGGGCGACGGTGGGAGAAGCCGTACCTGCGCGTTGGCTGAAGCCTGTACGAGAAATCAAACTCCAGCAGGAGAACTCCTCGTCTCTGTGACCGACTCTGAAGGGAGTCAAAGTCCACCTGTGCCGGGAGAAAGCCTCCACCCTGCACTTATAGGCTCGGGGCTGTGCTTTTTTTTATTTATTTTTTTTACATTTGTTCCCGTGTTTCAGGTCAGATAACGTTCACGCCGCAACTCAAACAAAACACACCTGCCGTTTGAAGATGACAAATGTTAAAAAAAAAAAAAAAAACTTAAAAAAAAAACATCAGTTCTTTGTTCTTTTTCGTCAGTTCTTTGTGAGCGGAGAAAAGTCTCGGTTCACTTTTCATGGTTCTATGTTCCAATCAGAAAAGCACTAAACCAACAAAAAAAAAAGAAAGAACAAAACGTCAGAAAATGGAAGAAAATGAAATGGCTCTAAAACAAAATGGTGGCAAGGGTTTCTTCTGTCTCTAAAAAAAAAAGAAAAGAAAACACAAACGCGAAAAAGGAAACGGCGCAAACAAAAAACGAAAAAACAGAAGGAAATTAAATCGCTCCACAAAAAAAAAATGAGAAAAAGGAAATCACGCAAACAACAATGGGAAACACAAAAGAGAAAAAGGGAGTCACGCAAGCTAAAAAGAAAACACAATAAAATGAAATCACACCAAAAAAAAAAGAAAAAGCAAGCGAGAAAAAGGAAACCACGCAAACAAAAACGAAAAAAATATAAGGAAATTAAATGCTTCCCCAAAAAAACGAGAAAAAGGAAATCAAGCAAACAAACTGGAGTCACACAAGCAAAAAAGAAAACACAATAAAATGAAATCACACCCAAAAAAAACAAAAAGGAAACCAAACAAACAAAAATGAAAAAACAGAAGGAAATTAAATCGCTCCCCAAAAAAATGAGAAAAAGGAAATCCTGCAAACAACAATGGAAAACACAAACAAGAAAAAGGGAGTCACGCAAGCTAAAAAGAAAACACAATAAAATGAAATCACACCAAAAAAAAAGAAAAAGCGAGCAAGAAAAGGAAATCACGCAAACAAAAATGAAAAACACAAGGAAATTAAATAGTTCCCCAAAAAATGAGAAAAGGGAAATCACGCAAACAACAATGGAAAACACAAACGAGAAAAAGGGTGTCGCACAAGCAAAAAAGAAAACACAATAAAATGAAATCACACCAAAAAAAAGAAAAAGCAAGCGATAAAAAGGAAATCACGCAAACAAAAATGAAAAGACATAAGGAAATTAAATCGCTCCCCCCCCAAAAAAAAATCACAAATGTGAAAAAGGAAATCACACAAACAAAAAAAACAATAAGACAAAACTGAATCGGGCCAAAAAAAAAGAAAAAAAGAAAACACAAACAAGAAAATGGAAATCATGCAAACAAAAAAGAAAACAAACCATTTTTCAAGTATCAGGCAAACAATAAAGAAAAACACTAGGCCCTCACAGACCCTCGGAACTCGCCGCGGGTCCGGTGGAGGAATTTCACAAATGCCGGAATTTATGGCTCTGGAGGTTTGACACGACTGAGAATGTTGCGACACTGACTAAGAGGCAGATTCCTCTTGAGACTTAATTGACCAAATTTGAAGTCCACTGAGTTAAACACCTCGGAGGAGTTCCATCAGCAAGTTGCCAAAAAATAGCAGCAAAATTCAAAATGGTGGCTAGCAGCGGTCCCCAACCCCTGGGCCGCGTCCCAGTACCGATCTGAGGGTCAATTGGTACCGGGCCGCCCAGAAAGAATAAATAACTTACATTATTTCCGTTTGATTTATTATCTGCACAAAGGTTGATTTTGGAAAATAACCAGATTCTCCCCATTACATCTGTTGTGACTGAATGCTCGCTCATGAACGGGTTCATATTTGGGGCCGACGTGAACTGAAGGTACTGCAGCCTATTTCTGTGACCAACGTTATGAGATGGTGTTCATTCTGGCGTCTCGCAGTTTCAACAGGTGCCACATTTCTATAGAGCCTTCCAGCAGAAAACCTAGGTAAACACGCTTTAATATGTAGCGGAAAAAATACCAAATCTTGCAACCCCAGTCACTGCAGAGTCGCACCGCTGCATGTGCCGCACATTATGAAGCACGGAGGAAAAACCAGCGCCAGCACGTATAACCTCAGACTCTACGAACTGAAAACAGTTTTAGGGTTTGAAAATGGATACGAAGATGAAGTTTGACGCAGAGTTTCACTGTTAAAACTGATAAAATCATGGTGGTTACTCTGTTATATACTCGCTTTGATGTTAGCGCGATGTCACCAGGACAATGCTAATAAAGTTGCATACAAGTACACAGAGAATTCACGTTTATTATTATATTTAGAAAATACGGGTGTATCAAATTGTCTTGTTGTTTTTTTTCTGCCACACCTGAAAGGCCGGTCCGTGAAAATATTGTCTGGCATGAAACCGTTCCGCGGCACAAAAACCGCTGAGCTAAGGGGGGTCTGCTCCGATCTGAGGTGTGAACTCAGCCTTTTGTTCCAAAATCTGAGCTACAGAGCGTTCTTACAGACTTCGAAGCCTTTGTCATGTTCTGCGATGTCAAGACACCTATTGTGTATACGCTCATGCTTTTATTTTGCCAGGTTCCTGTCTTGTCTGTGTGTTTCCTTGTGTGTCGCGATCTTTACCCCTGATCCCCGCACCTGTGTCTCGTCAGCATTATCCCCAATGTCTTTCACCTGCCCGTCTTCCTCCTGTATATAAGGTCTTCGTGTTCTTCCCTGTGTCGTTGGACTGTCTTGTGCTACTCCCTGGAGAACCTTGCTGTCTAGCTGTTTCCTGTTTTGATCTACCACCCGTCTGTAAGAATTGTGACTTTTCTTGCCTTTGATTGTATTTTCTAGTCTTGATCCTTTGATGTGTATGTTTTGTTGAAATTGAATTAGATTTATCCTCTTAGAGCGCTTTTTGTTGATTACTTACCTTAGTTCTTAGTATAGATCCTGTCATCCTCGATTGAGTGATTTTGTTTTGATTGAGTGAGTTTCCCGTTGTGGGCTTTTTTGTTATTAAGAATACTATTATTCCCGTGTTTTGTGCGGCGCTTTATGTTCATTCCAAACGTAGTGATTTTCCAAATGATAAGATTACGTGATGAATGTTCCCCGCGAACGAAAAAATAAAAACTTTTATTTTTGGAACTTTACTTCCGCATTTGGGTTGTCTGTCTCGGACTGGCACGTATCAGCCTTTGTGTAAATAAGTGTATTTACGCACAGAGAAGAGGACTTCGTACTTAACAGTTTCAGAGGAGAGGACTTTTATATCTGACAGTTTTGTAAACGAATATTCCTATATGACTATGTTAAATACAGGACAGTTCAGACAGATGAGGACCACAAATGCGTCACGTTTAAACGGTTCTTTTAAGGGTTGTGGGGAAAGTGCCAGTGTGAGTGTGAGTCCCGGAGGTTGAACTGAGTCTTTGCTGGTTCAGACAGACGGGCAGCTTGTACTGTAGATGTAGGAGGTATACAAGTGTAAACAGACAGGCGGATGACCGGTGCAGGCTGTACAGGTGTTGTGTTAGTCCGGGGGATCGAGTGGAGTTTGTGTGTATTTCCTGTCTAGTTTTGTTATTTCCTGGATGGTTCAGTGTCTTCTCCTTTTGTTTCAATCTCCTTCTGAATGTTGAGAAGACCAAGGAGATTGTTATAGATTTCAGGAGAGACCTCCCCCCTCACCCCCCCCAACACCTCCCACTGATCATCAATGGTGCTGCTGTAGAGATCTGTGAGCAACACCAAATTCCTGGCGGTGCACATCAGCGAGGACCTCTCCTGGACAGTGAACACTGCATCACTGGTGAAGAAGGCTCAGGGACGCCTCTCCTTCCTCCGCAAAAACTGAGGAGAGCGGGAGCCCCTCCCACCCATCATGACCTCCTTCTATAGAGGCACCATAGATAGATAGATAGATAGATGAGCTTTATTTGTCACATGCAGTTATACGTTGTACAAAGTACAGTGAAATGTGTTTTTGTACTTTAAGTAAAACTTTAAAACTTTTTTTTTTATTTACATTTGTGCAAAATGCAGCTTTGACCGTAAGGTGCATATGAGTCCTTTTAGTGCTCAGAGTTGAGCAGGCGGACGGCCTGAGGGAAGAAACTCTTCTTATTTCTTTTTTTATTGAACCTTTATTTTACCAGGTAAGTCCACTGAGAACGGGTTCTCATTTGTAGAGACAACCTGGGGACAAGGTGGGTGAACTGTCTTGCCCAAGGACACAACGGCATGATCAGGAGAGAGCAGGAATTGAACCGCCAACCCTTCGGTTACCAGACAACCTGCTCTACCACAGCCGCCTGACCCACCTGAGCCACAACTCTTCAGGAAAAAGCTAGATTTTTATTCCCGCTCTCATATATTGAAATGCGGTACATTACAATGACATCACACACACACACACACACACACACACAC
>JAPTHA010000789.1:0-10684 GCA_029814585.1 Gymnapogon annona
TATATGTTGTTTTTTTTAATGATTTTCTCTGAAATGTCCTTTTGTCAGTTTTCTTGAGAACATTGTAAGATTATGAAATGGTAGACCAGTTATTAAGTTATAAGTTTTCACGTTCCTTTCTTTGCTTATTTTTTAAAATTACATTTAATAGTATTTGAGAATTTTTGGTTAATAGATGCAACTTTCAAGTAGTTGCATCATTCGGAATGAGCTCATAGTGTCTTTATTTTATCCTACATGCCTTATCGAGCCAATTTCAATTGAGGTCACCCATGACTAATGCTTCTTTTCCATCAAACATTTTAAGGATCTTGGTTAAGTCTTTTTTAGAACGCATTTGTTGCATTTGGAGGTCTACAAATTACTAGCACCACAAATGACATTTGAGGACAGACTCTGATAGTGATTTCCAGACATTTAAAAACACTGTTCTTTATGTCAGTTTCCTGGCTTTGAATATAATCCTTAACATATATCAAAGCCCCTTCCCTCCTTCCCTGCCTTCTGTTGCGTCTATAAACTTTACATCCTGGAACCACAAATACCGACAAAGGAGTTGTCGAACATAACCAGGTTTCAGTAAGGCATGCATAACTCAAAGTTGGAGTCTGTCAATAAATATTCAGATTGTTCAGTTTTTGATATTAGGTGTCCTCCAAATAAAACCTTTGGTTTGGTATCCGAATGCCACAAAACACAAACATAGTTAACAGTTTGGAAGAGTCTCGTTCTTTTGTTTGACAAATATGGCAGTGTTTTGAGTGCATAGATATTTCTGCATATTTAGAAGGTAGTCCGCTGGATTATGTTGTGTTCCCAGGTAATGAGGAAATAGCACTGCAGTGTTACTCCTCACCTATGGTTCTTTGGGTGCAGCTCCAGGTGGATCCACAGGTCCGGGGATCAGATGAACATCGCCACACAGCAGGAGGAATACGCACAGAAGAGTTTCACTTTCCTGAGATGATGTTCCTAGAATTTAAGTTGTTTTTTGGTCCACGGTGGGTGACCAGAACACCGATTTTCCCGTCATCCAGTAAGTTATTAAATATCAGGGTACTGATACAGGGTATGAGTCCAGTAGCACCACAAAGTGGTGTTCTCCTCCATTGCGTCAGTCAGTTGTGTTTCCAGGCAGCAGACACACTTCCAAACATTTGCAGGGTGATGACAATAATTATGTATAGTGTCATGTTAAATCTATTTAACAACTCCTGAACTCCTGAGTTCTGGTGTTTTCTTTTCAAAGATAGTGCTACAGAGACTTGTTCTATGCACATGATTCCTAGATGGCTTTAGTAAAGACTCATTGACTCATTGCTGCCATCTTGCCACGCCGTCCATTCTCTAATAACGAGTGGCGTGCGGTTAAGTTGTTGTCTGGTGAGGCACTGACTTCATCCCAATCAGTGTCCAAACATGTGAATCTACAGCAGAACATATTCACAAATTGATTGGCAGTAGTTAATGCTTTATGTTTAAAATCTCACATCATCTTTAATGGCACACACAAACTGTAGGACACAAAAACAGCACATTTCATTAAAAAACATTATAATGATGAGTGGACCAAACCTTTTTTACGCCACCGAATGGTTTCATGTGTGACAATATTTTCACGGATCGGTCTTTAAGTTCTTTCATTCATTCATCTCCCAAACCCACTTTATCCTTTGCCGGGTCACTGGAGCCTATCCTAGATACTCAAGGGCGAAGGCGGGGGGGGGGGCCCTGGACAAGTCATCAGTTCATCACAGGGTCATCATTAACACACATTCATACAGGGAGGCAAGGTGGGTGAAGGATACAATGGCACGTGAGCGGGACTGGAACCGCCAACCCTACCAGACGATCTGCTCTCTACCATCTGCTCTACCATCTGAGCCATGGCCATCCCGCCTTTTAAGTTGTGGCGGATAAATACAATAAAATACAGCCGAAGCAGAATCTGGACACACATCAAGACTGAGTCACTGAGAGATGCGGCAGAGAGGATCTGGTAGTTTTTCCAAATTTCCAATGTTCAGCCTGCAGAGGGAAAACTCAACAGGACATCTGCACTTGACTTGCTAACTCTAGCTTATTGTCACTGACTGAACCCCTGGGGTCACCAGTGCCCCCCACCATGAGGCAGGAGAACTGTGTGCCTCATATTGTGCCTTTAACAGCTGTTTAAGTCTCGCTGCTCAACACGAGAAACACGTTACACATATACAGTTGTTGGAAAAAAAAAACAATCAGCTGAACTATGGAAATTTAGTTCATATAGCAGATGTGTTTGAACATATGAATAGCGACATACAGAGATACAGCAATATGGTATCACTGCACAGCGTCATCTGAGTGATTGCGCAATCCAAGGTGAGGCCGAGCCAGCTGCTGCCTCAGTGCGCGTCTCTTCACAATATTTGATTCATAAACATGAAAATTCAGAGATTTTTGTCTAAAACGGGCCCAGTTAAATTAAAAATAAATGTATAGTACACATCACTGGTTGAATACAACCATTTGTTTTGGGTTTTTTTTCATGATGACAGGTGAAGGAGTGCCTCACTTGCCTCCCCTGACTGCACCTCACTGCTAATAACAGAGGAGATTTTTTTTGTTTCCCGCGTTTAGAGCTCATTAGGTTTAATCTCTTCACATTGTGTAACACTGCAAAACAAACAGCCACCTCTGTTGTGCACTGCCTTTTACCGGTGAAAGGATTAGCCTTATGCCATGTCTTTTTTTTTCATTATAGCCTTGAAACAATCTCCTTGACTCTTTGTCTACATGAACCAGTTCAAAGCATCAAAGCCATTCTTGACAAAGGTATTAAAGCCTACACCTGTATGTATTCATTTACTGTGAATGCTGTTGATTTCATTGTCGAGAAGAAAAGCTCCATTGCTGAATACATAAATATAATCAATTACTATATGCACAGAATGTTCCAGAGACTCATCACTGCACTTCTTTGTCAGGTTATTTCCCTGTGAGGCTGGAAACGCCGGTGAAAGTACATCATGGAGCGAAGCAGCCACTGTGAAATGTACTCTTGAGTGTAGACGGAAGAGATTCTCTTGACATTTTCATCTAGTTTTATTTTCTGTGAACCTGTTAGTGCCCAGTCACATTTGGCAGCAACTTTTTCCATGAAGCAGTGATCTGAAAACTTTTTAAACAAAAAAATTATGTTGCTTCCTCTGTTTTTAAATCACCATTTACATTGATAATATCTTCTGCGGTTTGCTGTTTTTTTTGGCATAAACCATATCATAATCATAAAGTCGGTCATGTCAGTTTTTCTGAAAGCGTAAGAGTAAATTTAATGGTTATTATTTGAAAACATAAAAATGAAGAAAATGTGACTTTAACAGCAACATATATTGTGAAATAAATGGAAAAAGAAGTGTCTACAATCATTTGTCTAACTCAGCAGAAGATGATGTCAATTCCATGGTCTTAATGTCCAAATGGGTCACATCTGGTCGAGTCTGCCTCCGTCATTCTCAAAATCTTTGACATCGAGGTATAGATGATAATATATAATGAACTATAAGGGTTAGACCAAGTCATCCCCATGGAATAACCACAGCATCACTATCTGTGTGTCGGCAAAGGGTTTAGATATTAATCAAAGTTGTTTCAGAAAGCCTTGAACTACATTTTGACAGAGTCTTCAGTAAAACTGTGTACATTTAAAGCAGCAAAGGAGAATTCATTAAAGTTGCTTTGTGATTGTGAAGAGCTCCGTGTATTCTTCTGCTCATTAAAGGCCATCAGTGTAAAGGTTTTTACTGTCATCTTTCCAGAGCCATGGACCTGCTCTGAAATACAAAGAACAGTCTGAAATACAAAACAAGGGCAAACTGCAAACTCTATTACCAGCAAAACCACCTGCTATGGGTATTTAGTCCCTGAACTGTTTGTTTCCAGTTGGAACCATTTCAGTGGAACACAAAACAATGGAGTAAAATAATATTGTACCATTGGATCTGCTTAGTGTTTGACACAGTCTGTCACCTTGGCCTGTTTATTAGATTATATAGACCTTTAATGGTCCCACAAGGGGAAATTTCAACTACAGCAGCAGAATACAAAGAATAGAAGAACAGATATAGACAGATATACAACAATTGAATTCTTGAACGACGTAGACAGTATGCATAATTGAAGATGCATCGTCTGGAGCTGAGAGATGGTAGTGTGAATGTCCTCGCAGACCACCGCAGGATAGTGTAGCATTAGCAGCTAACAGCTAACAGATCAAAGGTGCAAAGTTCATAACTGCAACAAACAGATCACAAACCGTACCTCATTCACACGCATCGCCAGAGGCCCCATCTTCTCTACCACTCTCCCTTGTTTTCCAGTCTGCTCTCACCAGTAGAAAACCATCAAAGCAAACGATAGAGTCCGGTGTGACCGATGTGACTTTTGTGAGCCAAAAGTGTCTGTTAAAGGCAGGGAAGCTCTACATTTGTCCCGTTGTACTCCCAACTGCAGTCTGGTTAGAATTAGCCATTAGCTCTTCACATCTTGCCGATAGATCCTCCGCTACCCCCAAACTGATGGAAAGCTCGGCTGTACCGACCCCTCCACATCGCTAGATCGCTGTAGCACTGCAGTCGCTCCGAGTTAGAGCTGCTGTAGGAGCTCTAACTCTTACAGCGGAGACTGGGGTTGGTGGTGTGGGGGGGCTGGAGTGGCGTGTGAGTGAGTGATCTTCGGATGTGATCCATGTTTGCAGTTTAAAGACATTTACATTTTAACTGTTAGCGGTTAGCAACTGAGAGCGCTATGCTAATGGTGGCTGGGGACCTTTTCACTGCCGTTTGTCTCTGACGGAAGCATTCAGGCCCTCATTATCGTTATCATCTCTGGGACTTCAATCATATATACTGTCTTTGTTGTCCGTGTTGTGCAAGATTTCAGTTTGTTGTGTATCTGTTCTGCTCTGTTCTTTTTTTCTACTGCTGTTTGTGAAATTTTCCCTTAGGGGACCAATAAAGGTATTCAATTCAATTTATTTATTTTTTTTACCACTGATGCCCGATTTAATCTCTTAACCTCTGTTTTCTATATGTTTTAGTGTCGCAACTTATTCAATTCAAATCAAATCAAGTTGATTTCTATAACGCCAAATCATAACTCATAAAAGAAGAAATCTCAATGGATTTTACATAAAAAGCTCGGGTCTCACGTAAAAAAACACGTGAACACACAAAAACCTGGCGTACCAACCTTTCCACGCTAACATTCAGATGTATCAAGAGTGAAATGGCCATGTAAATGTGCGCTGCTCCATACCAACTTTATAGCTGGGGCTAGTACTTTTGATCCATTGGTGACACTTCGAGGTGATGACGGAAACTGTTACTACCGTGAAAAGGTCATTCGTGCACATCAGAGATGTACAGATAAACAATTAACACACTGCTGCGCCATCCCACCGCCAGGGCAACACCTAACCACACCATAAGAAGCAGATGCTAGACCAGTGGTGCTGATCCTGGCCGAAGGTGATAAATGCACAATGCAGTTAATGTCAGTCAGAACATTTAAAATTCGGTTGCCGGTTACCCTCCAGGGGGGGGCATCATGGCCTCATCACCACGATAAGCATCTGTAAATGACTGCTGCCACGTGCACGGAGGACCAGTTTGGAACATTGGGGGGTCAGTGACACGAGGCTGGGACTAAGTTAGGCTTGTCACGATAATCAATAAATCAATTATTTGTACAATAATTAAAAATAAGTTCGATAAACCTGCCGGGCTCGATAATTTTTTACTTTACCAAAGACACTGGACAATGAGTTACTTCACTGTAACCATATGACGGACTCCTCAGTGTAATGAGGAGTGAACCCTCCTGTCAGTCATTCTCTGTGTGTGGGGTGGGGGCACCTGGTGAACCGGGGGTGCAGCGTAAGAGCCCGTGAGGAGCAGGGGGAGAGATTTGGAGGAAAGAAAAATGTAGGATGATTTTGGATTCAAGACAAATGAAGAGCGATGAAGCACAGAACTCCATTTGTTTAAAAAGAGTTCCCGTCAACAAACGCAGCAACACTACACACGAGCCTTCACCTCAAACACACACACCCATCGCAGTTTTGTCTGTTGGAAAAAAACCCCAACCTCAACCAAAGAGGCAGAGGGGAGGTGGACGTGGCCCCTACAGGCAGTCCATCATCACTGGGACACTTATGAAGCAAACCAAACACAAGCAGTGTCAAGGATACACGCACAGAAAGTGGAGTTCACGACATCCACAAACACACGTACATTTATCAACGTCCAAAAGCCGGTATTTACACAAATGTTACAAACATTTAACAGACGGAACAAATTGCCAGGGGAAACGTGCAACAACGACGACACACTGAAGATCAAAGACATCCCATATTACTCTACCACTGCAGACATGAGGACAGTGTGGACAGTCCATTTTATTTCATATTTTTGGTTGTTTTGATAAATTTTTTTTTATATTTACAAAGTCTTTTTTCATAATATAATTAAATTTTTTAACATTATTAAAAAATAAAATGTATTTATTTTTTAAACTTGCATTATTATATGATTATTATTGTTATTATTACATTACTTGAAAAACTGTATCAAAATGGCAATATTATTGTTTATCGCAATAACTTCTGGGACAATTTATCATCCAGCAAAATGTATTATCGTGACAGGCCTAGCTGGGACCGTGTGTCCTTGTCTTCTTCTGCCTCATTACATTGTTGTAACATAATGAATTGTCTAATTAAACAGGAGTCTCACAGTTACACAGACGAGTGCATGAGGATGATGGAATCAAGAGCAGCAGAACCCCAGCTGATCTACAGAAGGCAGTCAACACCAACCCAGGAGAGGCACTGGTCCACGGCAGATGGAAAAGATGGGTGTGAAGCAGGAGGGGAGCAAACACCGATGATGCTGATGAGATATTGTACTTTTCCCGATGCTTGATTTGATCCTAAGTTGCTTTGGAAAAATGCATCTGTTGAATCCAATGTAATGTCCAGATCTTTGCTCCTTTAGTTGCTTGTTTGCTTGTGCTAACAGTTATCTTTGTTGAGCATTTAGCCTCTTGTTACGCAGATGTATGAAACGTCCGTATGGCTCTGGCCATTGTATCGTGTTGCCATGGCAACAAAGAAGCAACTGTGATCGCGGGGGTACCGGTAAACTCTGAACGCAAATGCAAAAAAAAAAAAGTACAGTACTCTTCCCCATTACAGCCCATTCCTTGTGTGCATTTAGCTGATGCAGTTTGACAGTGATGCTGTGTTTGACAACTCACACAGATGCACTGACAAACACACCATTAACTGTACAAGTCACTGCACTCATGTTCAATTTGGTCAGAACTACTTCCTCGTACAGGACATTTTAATTGCGTGTTGCCAGTAGCAAACATATTTTTCCAATATCTGTCCTCATTCCAGTTTGGATGAGCGCTGCGTTTGAAATGATGTCTCACGTTTATGCCCGTCTACATAATTGGTTTCTCTTCCAGTTACCGAAGCTCTCTGGTTTGCGAGCGGTGAACAGATCACACTGTCACTCCTCCTGTCAAGCACCTTATCTGGACTTTTCCAGCCCTGCAGTTTCTCTCTCGTTAATCCTCTGCATCTTCTGTCTTGTTATCTTATTCTTCTGTCCTGTCCATATCTTTCCACTGCACTTAACTCACATAGAAAATTATATTTCACAGTAAAAACCAGAACAGGAAGCATCCTTTTTATTATACTTCACCACACCACCACACTGAAGCCAAGAAGACCATGCTGTGTGCTTTTAGGAAGATTAACACGATATCTTAACTGGCAATGATTATATGTGTTTCTTCCTGGAGTCAATCCGAAGTGATGCCACTTCTCTTCTATACACGTGTACACTAACAGTCCTCTAAATGGAACAGATATCACCTAAACAGCATATTTCAGTTGAATATTCTGATTTAGGCCTTTTCTCGATGGACCATTTTCAGATTCAGCCGTGAGAAACACTTCTGTTATTCTGGTTTTATGGAGATTTTTTTTTAAATTAAGTGAACCAAAATTCTGCCTTTTACTGCAGGTTGCGAAACCAAATGATGGTCTTCAAAGAAATCCACATTTGTAGTCGAAAGGAGAATACACGCCTACTATTTGTATTGTGACAGAGGCAATCAGCAGGCTTTGAGACAAGAGCAAACAGTGAAAATTGGACCAATTCTGTTTCAGAAGGTGTCTGATGGAACAAGAGAGCAAGGTTGAGTTCACATCACCAGAAAACTGTGAAAAATACAGCATTTTCACAGCTTAGTATAAAGAGGGACGAATTCTCATTTTCATTGCCCTTGTAAACAGTTTATTCTGGATATATGTATTTCTCAGCATTAAAGAAGAAGTTATTATTATTATTATTATTATTCATGTGATGAATTACCTGCTTCTGGACTCATAGGATTTGTGAGTACACATTAAATGGAAATCAGGATAGTCATTAAGAACCTTTATTGACAAAGCGCAATAAATATCAACAGATGGATAATAACTCTTGAGGTGGTCTCAGCTGGGGCTCTTGCTCCCACTAGCTGAGTCCGGTCGAGGAATGAGAAACTGGACTCCTCTGAATGACGACGGGAAACCTTTTGTTGAGGTGGAACAGGCTCAGATGGATGGAGGCTGTGATTACTGTAATTTCCAGATAATAAATTGTCCTTTTTTTCATAGTTTTGACTGGGTGCCGCTTAAACTCAGGTGTGACTTATATGTGAAATTATTTGGAAATATAATTTCACATGTTGGTTATTTTCATACCATGGTGTTGTACATCTGCTCTGCCCTTTTTTTCTACTCTGTGCTGCTGCTGCTTTATGGCATTTCGTTGCCAGACCATTGGTCTGGACAATGACAATAAAATGAACCTGAATCTGAATCTGATACCAACAACCATGGAAGGGCACTCTAGGCTTATATACCAGTATCTGCTCCTCCTGTACCACTGAACATTTAAAATATCAATATCACCACTAACTTATAAAGACATCTGAACAAAAATGCCCCCCAAAAGAAAATCATATTCTGCAGATTACAAGGTGCTAGTAGTGAAATTTGCAACCCAAAACGGTAATCGAGCAGCCAATAGAAAGTTTGGAGTGAGAGAGGAACTTGTGAGTAATTGGAGAAAAGCAGAGGTTACTCTTATTGCAATGAAGAAAACAAAAATAATAACCACAGTCTCAAAGCTAGATGGACACAGATAGAACCAGTTCACAAATGGGTGCTTGAACAATGTGAAGACTCATCAACAGTGCACTTACATCTCTACGTCCAGGTAGTTGCCATGGAGACGAACACAGCCACGCGCTTCGTCTACCTCTGTAGTTAGAGGAGTTGTTCAGAAGAGAAACAGAGAATAAAGAATTCAATGGATTTACTGATTTGTAGTGAGATGGAGAGTTTGGTAAACTTGTTAGCATGTTCTTTATGCTATAGTTGTGTGAATAACTGTTAACATGTTCAATTATCATACCAGACATGTATTCAGTTTGTTTTCTATGCTTCATGTAGCTGAATATCCATCAGTGTGTATTGTTATAGATAGATGTAGATATACATTTATTGTCCCACAAGTAAGCAAAAGCCACAAGGGGAAATTCCAGGTACAGCAGCAGAACACAAAGAGTAGAAAAAAAAAGCAGAGTAGAACAGATATACAACAACTGAATTATTGTACAACATAGACAACATAGACATTATACATGATTGAAGTCCCAGAGATGATAATGATAATGAGGGGCGTTGATGCGTCATCTAGAGCTGAGAGATGGAAGCAGGCCACCGTTAGCATAGCGCTTTCAGCTGCTAACTGCTAACAGTTCAAATGTACAACGTTCATAACCGCAACAAACAGATCACCACCTGTAACTCACACTCATCACACAGTCCAGTGGATTCTTTGAGCCAGGAGTCCTTCACAGCCGGACCACTCAGCTCATACGCGCGTCGCTGTTCGATAGCCGTTAGGTCTCCATCCCGATGGTTGAATGGTTGGTAGATCAACTGTTATCATACCAGACATGTATGACGAGTTTTTTCTTCATTATACATTTTTGGCTGGTGGAACTGAAAGACTGGAAAATAGGGTATGGAGAGAGGTTCCAGAACCCACAGGAAAAATAGACTCATTGACTAGGACTAAATTAAAGCCGAAGCAAGGCTAAATGCCTAAGTACGGAAAAAAGTTATAGGAACTTCAAAAAGGTTCCTACAATGCAAAGGGACCTTATGACAATGGGTCATAAATCAATGTAGTGTTCCTGTACAGAAATGTATCTTCTTTTCATTCATCATAATAGACACACTCAGTGCTTTTAACATTAGCATGAACACATAGCTTACATTAGGAAGAGTACTTGGAAACCCAGCTCCAGGTCTTCATCAGCACATATAGGAGAAATAAACCTATATGTGCTTTTAACAGTGGGAGGCTTCCTCCATAGAGAACTATAAGGTCAGTGAAGAAAGGCTGTGGTCCAGGAGGTGGAAGTGGAAACCGTTCAACTGCATCACTGTGCAGCTCACATCTCTGTGTTTCCACTTGTTTTGTGTTTTCTGCATCGAATATGGACCTTTCAATGACATTACAGTCCAATATCAAAAGACTTTTACAAAGTGGACCAAATACAACACTCTCAGTCC
>JAPTHA010000840.1:0-10681 GCA_029814585.1 Gymnapogon annona
CCCCCCCCCCCCCCCCCCCCCCCCCCCCCCCCCCCCCCCCCCCCCCCCCCCAACAGAAAATAATTGAGAAGCACTGGCTTACAGTAAGAGGACTGAACATTAAAATAAAATGACTCTGTTACATAGTTCTTGATTGATTTGAGTCAGTAAGCTAGTAAGTCAGTAAGCTAGAACTTAACTGAGCTCTGACCCCCATGGACTCCAATTCTGTCCCAGATCCATTAGCTAACCACCCTTGCTGATTTTTTAAAAATTATATTTAATTTTTTCAATTTTTCATTGGACAACATTACAGTTACATTCATACACTACAAGACAACATCCCCAACCCACAATTGCAAACAACAGACAAAATTGTGAACAGACAAAAATCCCCCCCCCCCCAAAAAAAAGAAACAAGATAGGTGCACAGACACAGACAAAAAAAAAGAAACAATATAAGTCAACTGTATATAGCTGTTTTTACAGTACCTTGTGAATAATCACATGCAGAAAGGATCCAAAAGCAGAAAAAGGTTTTGAGATGATATAACAATTTTCATTCATTCATTTCATTCATCTTCCAAACCTGCTTTATCCTTTGCAGGGTAGCGAGGGTCCCTGGAGCCTGTCCCAGCTACTCAAGGGCGACACACAGGGAGGGGAGATAACAAGACACGGGTGAAACACATTTGGAATCTGGATGTAATCACAACAGGTGGGGAGCGGGGAATCCGGAAGTAAACATACCAGACATGAGACAAGAGCATATCTACAAAAATAAAACAGAAAGAGACAAGAAAGAAAACTTAACTCTGGGCAGCAGACGCGACACATACAGTATAATGTTGTGAAACTAAACCTGATCAACTGAATCAACTCTAAATCCTAACACAAGCTTGGCCTGTAGATACTAGGCATGATGGGTAATCCTTTCATCAACCTTTTTTTCCACTGAAACACAAAATGATGGTTAAGAAGTAAAAAGCTCCTGAATGCACTAATGACTGCAGTAATTATGGTAATTGTACAGCAGACCTGAACTACTTGCCTCAGGCTGTATACATTTTATTCCAGATACATTTCAGAAGTGATTATCGTGTGCAACGTCACCTTTAAAGGATTTCTACAAGTAAAAGTGGGTGATGTGGTCATTTCTAGAACAACACATCAGTGACACCCATAGGTTGCTGTGCACTAGGAGGAACTTCATCACAATTAGCCTCCTCTGGAGGCACTTGTGTTGGTGGATGTCACTGTGGGACTGTTGTCAACGATCAGCCATTAAAAGAATATTAATTGTGCATTTGGTTTGTGATAATTAGACACAAATCCTGACTTGGATGCTCAAAAGTGGGGCTTCGAGGAGATTTTTCCCCAGAGCCCTAACACAGATTCGGAAAAAGGCTCTACTTTCTTTGGAAATCTGTATGTGTGTGTAAAAAAAAAAAAAACATGTCTCTATCTGACTGAATAACAAGATGAATATTTAAACAGTCTGCACAGTCTCTATAGACAAGAGTCATTAACAGGGGTCACTGTGAGTTGCATCGTCAATACTGATTCATAGCCGAAGAGTTTTGGATTCCAATCATGCAAAACAGAACCATTCTCCGCAGTACATAATCAATACAGATGATTATAAATGATCCCATGTTCTCTTAAGAGTGAGGCGTGTTCTCTTGGAGGGAGACAAGTATAGATCCATGTTAGATGAGGTCAAAGGGAGTCAAAACACTCTTTTTTATTTATACCACAGGCATGGTATAGATAAAAATAATGTCACCAAAGTACTACTGACTGACAAAATAAAGAGCAAAATCAATGTTAAGGACTGGTGAAAATAGTTCAGCCTTCCAAAAAGACATCTCAGTGAGGGGTGTGGAGCTCATTTCTGTCAAAAAAATAGGTTGTGACATTCTCAAAGATATGGTGTGTACAATCTGGAACAGCTCATACAGCGACTGAGCCCAGAAAACAGAGAAAATGATGGCTCATCAAACGGCTGAATAGCTCAGTTGGTAAAGCGCTGGGCTGGTGCGTAGGTGACCCGGGTTTGATTCCTGGGGTGAGTGTCCAGTGGGTTCTGTCAAGAAGGGCATCCGACGTAAAAAGTCCTGCCAAATCAAATATGCAAATAGGATTTGCTGTGGCAACTCTGGAAGGGAAAAGGCCAAAAGAAATCATCATCATCAAACTGAATCCAGCCAAAGACAGAATAAGATGTACAGCTGAATGATTTATTTTTGTTGAGAAGTATGAAAAGCAATAAAAAATTTAAGTTGAAAAACTAGGTTGTGGTTAATTGTCTCTACATTTGAATCAGTGTATTTTGTGTTTTTCTTGAGATTTTTCAACTGCCCGGATTACGATGTTCACATCATGTCACATCTCATCCCATCACATCACCAGCTGATGACTGCTTGACCCAAAAATAACCATCAATCTTTAATATTATATTTTTTCCCTTTTTTTTTGACAGACGTTAGATGAAAAACATGGAAGAGTGGAATCATGGGATGCATTATTCAGTTTGGCCATTTCTTTCAACGGGAAATATTGAGTTTGAGGGAAATAATGACTAATTGACTAGTTTGATACTCAGTGAGTCTTGGATGCAGATTATCAGTAGTTATGCAAATTGTAGTTGAGTTACTTCCATGGCTTTATTCCGCTTTTTCCTCTCATGTTCCACCACTGACCTCCACAGCAAGCAATATACAAGATGATTATTTCAGAGTGCTTTAGAAAATCCCTTATCATCATTTAAATTCACATAAATGTTACGCTGCTATTCTAGAATTAGAAACATTTCATGAAAATGGTATATCCTGCTATCATAGTTCAAAATGGAACTTGTTTTTTTATGAGTGACAAGTAAGTTTAATACTGTATACTGGTTTCATGAGGTGTCTTTCAACCAGTATTCAGCTGGTTAAGATAAGTAATAAACTTGCATTTTAGATCATGTTCTAGAGAATCTAAAAAGACAAATATAAAGTATGTTCTGAGAATAATTGGGAAAGTCATTAATATTCAATAAAAGTGATGGGGCCTAAGATCATGCCTTGAGGGATTCCTCACACTTCCAAATGTAATATTAATAAGACACTGATCACAACACTTAATTTATAACGAATCATGTCACTGATCATTTAGACAGATACACATACACATTTTAATCAACTGGCTAAAAAGAAAGAAAGATAAACTAAACAAAAGCACAATTAATGAACAAGCAATCATTAGGCCATGAATTTTTGTCTTGAACTGGCATGACAACAAAATGTACGAATTACAGAATTAAAGGCATTTTTAATATTTAATACAGAAACACTGAGGCTACAACATTTTCATATCAGCTGATTGAAAATAAAAAATGTAATAAACAAGTTGCCAATTCTGTTGAATGTTTATGTTCTAAATTGAATTGTAGAAGGAGAAAATACTTGCATGTCTCCACGTTGTGTAACTCCTGCTGTGATACGACCTTGTCCAGCACTTTAGACCCAACTCGGAGAAAAATAATGCTCTGTAGATGCTGACCTCTCTTTGGTAACATACTTTGAACAAATATTGAAAAGTTGGCCTCTTTCCAGAAGGTGTTTGAGAGAACGAAACACTAAAACACTGCACCTACTTCACTTGCAAATAGGATTATCAGAAAAAAGACTGCTGTTCACTGGAGATGTCAAAAGCTGATTTGGAATGTTGTCACATACGACTGGAATGTTAGTCTGTATATGAATGTACTCATTGTGTTTCAGCTCAAGAGTAGATGTCATTTTATATAAAAACTTAAACGCATCGTAGATATTTTTGGAGCCCCTTTGGAAATGTGGCACAAAATAAAACCATGAGCCAACACGCATGACAAGTTGACAACTCATTAACTACTGAGGTCATGCTGAGTTTTGAACTGGGAAATGGATTCATAGACCAAAAAGATGATTAACTCAACTGTGAAGTCTGTAGATTGAGGAGAATATCTCGGTTAAGCAGTGACCAACTGAGATCACACACACACACACACACATGCATGCACGCACACACACACACACACACAATCGCTCATTAAGAGACAAATGTGCAGAGGTTGATCTCAGGGAGTCCATGCAGATCTAAAGCATTATCGACCTGAAAATGGCAGCGTCTGTCACGGCTCTGCCATGACTATCGACACGGCGTCTGCAGCAGGATGGATGTTTGCTCCCTGTCTGTAATGGGCTGCTCTGATATCCACACAAAAGCCTGTCGGAGATTGATCGCTGGTTTCAGCTGTCTCCCCGGTTCAGCCCTTCACAGTTTACAGATTAATCGCATAGGAAGCCGCTCATTGTCCGACGCCGCCTCCATAAACTCAGACACTGAAAATCCACACTGCACTTGTGGTTCCGCTGAGGTTTTACCGTGACGAGAGCGGGATTAGAGCCCGGCTGTGGTGTTTTTATTTGTAGCAGACACAGAACCAAGTGACCGTGTTTACAGGCATCTATTAAAGCTCAGTCAGTAGTTGTGTAGAATATGGGTTGCCTGGAGGTTTTCATTAAACCAGCCCAAAAGGGTTGAAAATTTACCAAGTTATTTCATCATGTCTTTCAAAATATGACTTTTGGTTTCCAAATTACATCAAATTACCTGCAGAGATATTTGCCTCTTTAGGTTACCGCTAAAACATTTTCCACCTCCTTTACATCATTTCTGTCTCATTGCTGTATAGTTTTCACCTTGTCGTCTTTTCCACGTTGTCTCATTGTACTGTCCCTTCTTATCATTTCATCTTTATTATTTGGTCTTGGTGCTTTTTGTCTTGTATTACGTCATTTTCATTCTGTCTCTTTTTAATCTTATTGGTTATTAATTCCACTCGTACTGAACCAAATAAATTTTAAATTGCAAATAAAAGGTCAGGTTTATTCACCACCTCACAATATGACATGTTATTTTGTCCGTTTCAACAGCTGTAATTAAGATCATTTAGGTCATAGAACAATTTTTGTAATTAACAATACATGTGTGCCAGTAAGAATCGGACCCAAGAGCAGGTGCTGAGATTAAAAGTATATACAGGTTTATTAACAAGAGAACTCAAAAGGCCAGTCTTTATGGTGAACTAAAAATGACGTCAGTAGTCTTTAAGACTCACACTCCTTTTCCATTAACTCAAATCAGTCTCAAACAGAAAACAGAAAAACAGCACCTCCACATGCAGGTGAAACATCATAATTACAGTTGGCTTTGTCTCTTTTGGCCTCAGGATAGACGACAAATGAAGGTGGAAAAAGTGGAACCAAAATATGACATGTATGACACCTATGCACATATGCTTGAGTGTTAAGAATGACTGATCCCTATAGATATCCATACATAGTATATATTGAAAGGCTAGCCACTTTAACCCCCTTGTTGTAGTGTATCATCATGGTGCCATAAATGTCAATTCTAAAATAAGTATTTACTCATTAACTACCCCCTTTGTCTTCAGTGAGGGTTCAGAAGGCATTAAAAGTATATATTTAACTCAGATACAGAAACATGTTTCCATAGTCACTGTTTCACCTGCTGTATATTCAGGTCTCTTGGATCTGATTTAACCTTGAAACATTCATGACGACAAAGACGACATCCCCAACCCAACAGTCAAAAAATACTCACACAAAAAAACAAGACAGGTACAATGACTGAGACAAAAACATAAATAAGTGATGTTGTAATGGTGTCGTATGAAAAAAACCCCATAAAAAACCCATCACCAGGCAGCAGTCACCCAAAACATTACCTGAAGTCAAATGATTCCTAATATGTGACAAATAATCCTATCAGTACAACTTAATCAACATCACACAGAGCAGCAACACGGTCACAAATCCATTGTGTCTCGACACATAAGATTAAGACATTTTTTTCCATGGCACTGACATTGTATCTCTGTAATCATTCATCAATCAGAGACAAATATGAAATTCAAAGAACAGCTCTTTTTCTTGATCTTGAATGTAACCTGGACACAAATGAACACTCGCCATTTGCATATCACCTTCTAATATAATCTTCTACAGGTAAAGCTGCAGCCTGAAGGAGACACACAAAACGTTGTTGAGAACATGTTTAATACTTTACCAAATGAATGCAATTAGTTGGAGTTAACAGGAGATTGAATACTGGCTATGAAACATGTAAATGCAAGTATTCGGGTAATACCAACATTCAACACAACCAAAAGAATATTTTAAAATTAATGTAGTTTTTTTTTCTTTCTACATCTTCCTTATCATTCCGTGCATCCATTCTGTCAGTCTGTGGTTTTGGAAGATGTTCAGTTTTGTAAAATCAGCCGAGCTGCTGTAACCCTTCCAACAGTCACAACGATAAACTGATTAACTGTGGAAGTTGCGTCCAGTTCCCTGGGAGGTGGAACACAGCACTTGAAGGCAGTATGGAACACGACCAATTCCTAAGTACTGCAGAACTTTGAGCCAAAACGAGTAAACAAACGATCCTTCTCATATCAAGTGTCCAGAGTCCATACTTCATTTAGGCATTTCCCCATCCGCTGAGAACATCCAGTACAACCTGCATGGAAAGTTTTAGAATGCTTGATCAGATCTTTAACCCATAAAGATCCAAACATCCATCAGCAACAATAGTCATCGGGCTGCTTGATAGCTATTATAAGAGTGAGAATGGATGTTAACTGATTATTTTCATGCATATTTACACATGCAGTGATGTTGGGTTGATCTGCAGCCAGTCGTTCTGCCTAGGGTGGCACCGCTGGGAGAAATTGGACGGACAGAGAGGGGAGAGAGAGAGGGAGAAGGGACACGCAGTGGAGTTGAACTGTTGGTTTTGTGTTTTTTTGAAATAACTAAAAGGTAATGAGATAGACTCAATAATTGTGGACTGATTCACTCCTTCACACACCCACGTCTCTTACACTTTCGATCCACTAACCCTATCCTATAATACATGTCAATAATTGAGGTAAAATGCAGTTTCTGATATGAAACTATTCTTATAATTTTATATAGATAGAAAAAATATAACATAATATATTTATATATGCTTACATGAGCCATTTAGATGTTCAGAGGCTCTGTAGTTCCCATGAAAACATTGTCATTTTCTGCAACACTGATTCACCAGTAAAATCCAATCAATCAATGGAGAAACTCTTATCTTTGCTGAAACAAGTCACAAGTCACTCTTTTATGTTTCTGATGTAATAACCTTTAGATTTTCTCAGGGTTTTGTTGAACATGTACATAATTAGTCGTCTAAATATAGGAAAATACATTAACGAAATATGGCGGCCCTGGAAATATTCATTACCACCACATCGGTCTGGATCTAGATCTGAAAATGAATCAAATCAGTATACATTATAATAATCTGTCTTTGATTGCACTCACTGCACTTTTCCTTCAATATTATATTTATTTCTTCACTCACTTCATATTTAACCATTAAATTTTTATGGGGAAAATCATTGTAGGAGTCCATTTTGGGATCCTTCATGTTTTACTCCATTTTTTCATTTTTATTTTCTTGTTATGTCTGCAATGTACAATAATAAAACTAACTTCCAATACAGTGAAATATAGACGGAAATTCTTAAATGACAGTAAGCAGCTGAAGAGCAGATGGAAATCTTTTTATTTTTATGATTTCACGGGCGAAATACGTACCTGTTGGAGCTGGGGAATAATAAATTACACCCACATCATCCTCAAGAAATTAAAAACAGATTCCCCTGATATAACACTTTATGTTATGAGTAGTGTAAGGACAGTAAAAAAGGAAAGGAACATTTAAAGATATTTTATTTGGTCCTGACAAGTGATTTACTGCACACTGTGAAGAGCTCCTGATTTATGGGCTTCCTTTTCTATCTGAATGTCAGAAGATAATATTTTTAAAATAATAAATATCAAATGTTGCTGCAGTGCTGGGAATACAGCCTGTAAATCTTCCTCTGAATAAAAACACTGTCTCTAAACAAGTTAGTGTGCAGTAACGATATCACTGTTTATTGAATTATGTACGGCAGTGGCTGCCATTGTTTGTACCACATCAGTAGTGTACATGCTCTTGTAATCTGACCCAATTATTTTGTAGTTGCTATATATTTTCAGTTAACATGTCCTTTGTTACTTACAACTGAAGATTCTGTATGTAGAAGATAAAGACGAAACACATGAACTCTTTGCTGATCACAGATGTGGAACTGACAGAGTGAGAAGTGAGCCTGGAGAATGTCAGGTAGACGGTGAGAACTAGAGGGTATGAATTGTATAAATTAGCACTCATTGCAATAGTACCAACTAGGGCATTAACAGAAACGTCGACTAGTTGACATGTCGACTTCTGTAGCACAAGTCGACTTAAATTTGGAGGAGCCGACAAGTCGCATGTTACTCTTTCTCTCCCTCCCTCTCGATGTGGTTGTGTATTGAGTGCAGACTCTGCCTCTGATTCGCTAAAGCAGACACTGTGTGTGTGTGTCGGCGGCGGCTCACGCTACTTGTGTGTGTGTGTGTGCACGTGCACTCTGTGTGCGGGTGTGTCGGCGGCTGATCACACTGCGTGCACATGCACTGCGTGTGTGTTGGTGGCACTGTGCGTGTGCGTGTGTGCACTTTATGTTGTGCAGTTAAATTTAAAAGAAATCTCAAGGTGTTAGCCTTCGTTTTGTTCGGGTTAAAATGTTGATGCTTGTGTCTTGTAAGTGTGCATTGTTACATTACTGTGAACTTTAATACAAGCTGCTCATTGCTGGGCAGCCGTGTGTCCGTGTTGTTTCTCCGCTGACAATGTGATGACGTCATCACGACCTGTCGACTCGACTTCGACTTTACTGACAGATAAGTCGACTTGAAAAAAACTGACGTCGTTAATGCCCTAGCACCAACCATCTTTCCTCTGACTCTGTCCAGGTCAATGTATTGTACAATGTCCCTGTACAAATACAAAAGCATATTAAGCGTCATTACCATACCACGCCATGCCATTACTGTACCATTGCATACCATAACATACCACACCACACCATACCATACACCACCCTACATTTCTATTACTATGACCATCGTCATTACTATTACCATTACCATTACCATTACTATACCACGATTTACTGGCGGAAAAATAGGGGGTGGATAACAGAAGGACAAAAGCGTGAAAATCAGTGTAAATTTCATCATTGTCTTGCAATTTGTTGAGGGGTTTGCAGTCTTAACTGTGTATTTCAATCAATAAATCAATCATTTTTCATTTGTCAATTCACCATATAAGATACAGAGAATCGAAATTGCTCTTCCCTCTGGCCATGCAGTGCAAAAAGTGTACAGTATGAACATAAAAAACCTATCTAAAGCAACAAAGTGCAGTATTTCACTTCATCTATGGATAATGACACTTCTCCGTGTTGTGTATCACTAGTGTTAGGTCCACAGGGTGTTAGAGCTACACCAGCCAGTCCCGTCAATTCTGTAATGCTGAAAAGTAATAATACAATAATTGCAAATATTGATAACCAATGCGTAACTTATACAGTAAATGTGCTGGCAGCTACAAAAGCCCTTGAGAATGCGATTGGCGATGGCAGTGCATTTGTCAGGATTAGTGTTAATTTGGCTGCCGTCAACAATCGTTGTGTGATAAAAAGAAAATGATGAAAACTGAAAGCTCAGCATTGCTCAGTAGAAAATGATATTAATGTCATTTTAATGAGCACAAATGCAAAGAGGATCGTACTGGAGGGATGAAAAAAGACCCCCGTTATTAGTTTTATAAGCTCATACTTTGTGTTCAATCAAAACGCGGCTCTGAAAGAGTGTGCAGATCGTGAGGTGGTGCACCGTTGTATATAGCATTCATCTATGAGTGTGAGTATGTTAGAGGCAGTCAGGTAGCTAATCAACCCCGTCTTCTCCCCAGGGACAAGCCAAGGGGCGACGGCACAAAGTGAGAGACAGTATCTTGATTATATTTTTCATCAAAACAAAATGCTTTCTCCAACACCAGCAGCCGTCGGCAGCCCAACCATATAATTGAGAACATTTGATATTGTCAGGTAGAGAAGCCTCTTTCAAGGGAGGGTGAGAGGAGCATGCAGATCACAGGAACACAGGCATGAAAAGGGCCATTTTATGGCACCAAGGTCAGAGGCTAATCATTGGCTGAGGTTTCAGAAAGAGATTTTTTTGACACATATTACTGAGATGAAGTCTAAAATCACCACTACTGTTATACCTCATGTCATGTGAATACTGATATCCTGACTGTAGAGCAGTGGAACAGCCTGTACGAGAAGGAGGGAGTGATCAGATGGATGTAAAGCGTTTGAGATGATGGGCTGGTGATGTTTTGGTCCCAGACAGTGGGTGAGACACACCACAATCCTTCATATCCAAACAAATCAACAGAAAACAAGCATTGGAGGAGAGCAGCTTGATGAGGTCTGTGGATCGATATGCTGTTAAAACCTGTCTTTACCCGCTCTGCCCCCTCCTCGACCCAACTCTGACCGCTACATCTAAATGTTTCCCGTACTGCCTGAGTGGTTGACTCAGACAAAAAGCATCAATGGTTACACGTATCCTCATTTCCACTATAGTTGGTGTATTGAATTGAATATGCCTTTATTAGTCCCCAGAGGGGAAATTTCACAACAGCAGCTTAATACAAAGAGTAGAAAAAA
>JAPTHA010000873.1:0-10252 GCA_029814585.1 Gymnapogon annona
AATTTCAACACAATGGAATAAAGACAGTGCACATTGTTGGTTAGTACAGTGTACAATACTACACTATTTTCTTACCAGATAAAGTACATCCATCCATCCATCCATCCATCTATCTATCTATCTATCTATCTATTCATCCATCCATCCATCTATCTATCTATAGATGCAGTACTGATTCTGATCCACCAGTGGGCAGATTGGAACTATATATATATTTTTTTTGCCTCTGTCTGTCTGTGATCCTACTTTTAATGGCCTCGGCCTAATTTTCTGCTTTGCATGTTTTCACCCCAAACCAGTAATTAGATAATTTGGGGTGGATTGCTCTCCGAATGTCCAGGAGCTACACACCTGGTTTCTCGGGGTCTAATTACAAGCCAAGAGTTGACACCAGCAGCTGTACAGACACTACAGAGACGCAAGGACTTCACACCTTTGGGTGTTTTATGACTTCGTCCTTTTAACCGGCAAGACAACTGGGAAACAATAACGCCTGGCGATTGATTTTACAGAAACCTCCTTAAATATCACAGAGCGGTCGACACAACGGTAGTGAAATGTCGCTCCTTTGTTTTAAAATGCTGCCGAGTTGCTTTTGGCTCGTATGTATCGGGATGAGGGTCCAATTCCCTGCTGGCTGGTTGGATGCTGGCTGCTATGATAACCCTCCGCATGGGCCTGTGGAAGCCTGATCTGATTTCTGCAGATGGTGCGGCAAAACTCAGGCAGCGTCTAACTAACGGGTTCCAGATTCCGCCATGGTCACACAGGGTCCAAATCTAATGCGCCGTGATTTCAGAGGCGGCACATATTGGTTCAATGTGTGGCGTCAGGCCTCGGGAGACTTCAAGGGCCGATGTCGAACACAGCGGTGTTGGAATAGGCGTCGAGAGCCTTTGGTTGGAGGAGCAGTACGACGACAGCACGATGAGCAAAAAAATTCACATCGGGGAAAAGTTTTCGTCATGCAGTAAAACAGTCCCCGTCACTGTGTGTTGCTTGTTACTGGTGTATCCACATGTGCGTTAGATAACCTAACATGTGCGTTGACCTTTACCCTTTTATGCTTGACTATTTTATTTATTGCTCTGAAAGTTGGTGCTGTATATTTGGGGTTTTATATTTCTGGGTTTTATGTTAGCCGATGAAACCTAACTTTGTTCTGCACTGTGTCTGTGTCGGTATGGTGTCTGAATGACAATAAAGAAAATGAGAAGAGATCATTTTTAAAAATCGCATCATAAAAAGAAAATTGTAGCGTAAAAAAAAGTTGTGGTGTACAAAAAATATGAAAAAAATAAGAAAAATAATATTTAATAATTTGAATTTTAAAAAATCTTTTTTTAAATACAAAAAACTACATATTAAGAAATTTCTCCTCGCGAGACGTTAATCGCATCGTATGAATTTTGAATCTCTCGAGTCTTGACTGCTGTAGATGTTTGGAGTTTGAACTCATTTGAACGACTTTACATCCTGTTTAGTTGGATCTGCGGCGAAGCATCACATTGTGTATGATGGACATGTGTTTGGTGAATCTCAGCGCAATGACAAGTTTACAAGTCAGCTTTTTCATGGGCTCAGAAATAACAGCTGTTTTCTGCTTTATGACAATGCATTTTCCAGCAAAACCAAGAGGATTGTAAAAGACTTTATACGGCTTATGAAGGAGGAGCACGCTCTCGTTTCTTTATGGCTCTCAAGCCATAAAGAAACGCGCACCCCCCCCCATCTCCATTGGATGGCAGTTTTGTATCGTGAAAGTAACTAAAACTGTCAGACAAATTCAATGGGGTAAAAAGATACAATAATTGCTCCTGAGATGTTTTGTGGTATCGGTGTAAGTTCCATAAAATAGAAACAAAATGTCTAAAGAATTCACTGGAAGGCAGATCCTGTGCAACTTAAACGCCGCATTTGTGAGACATTGCACACAAATATGCAGTTATTAAGCTCAACCGCAAATTGTTCACAGGCAACACGTGAAAAATGTGAATTCTCTCCCCAAATTGTTATTTTTTATTCTTCCAGAAGAAACAGAAAGGTCATCAGGGGTCAACGACCAGGTCAAATATGGCGGTATTCTCCCACACAGCGCAAACTCCAGGGTTAATATGGAAGGAACAGGAGAGATTTGATGGGAGACTGTAAATGAAGACAGGCAGTAGAGAGCGAGTGTTGTGTGTGTGTGTGTGTGCGTGTGTGTGTGTGTGTGTGTGTGTGTGGGACAGGGGAATCAATAACTCATCACAAGTTGTGAATCAGCTTAGTCCAACAACCATTTGTCACACGCACCAAACCGTCCGCCCATTTAATCAAGTCCACTACATCGAGGACGGTCAACTGCTCTGCAATTTGTCAGTCAGTTTACAAAAAAAAAAAAAAAAGAAACATAGGAACTAATTAATGAAATGAATGGAGAAAACAAGGACGGCCAGGCAGAGGTTAGGGAGACGTTAGTGTTAGCGTTTGTCACGAGGATTAGACCAGTTTCCTTTGAATGTGATGCAGAAATACACAGAAAAGGTGAAAAATAAAGTGTGTTTTCTGGAGGGTGTGTGAGTGAGACGCTGAAACTCACCACCTCCTGTGTTTTCACACACTCGACCTCAGCACAAAGACGCCTTGGGGGCCCTTTAGTCCTGCGATATCTCAACACAAACTCCTGAATAAAATATGTGGTGAGCAACATTTGTAGTGACAAGTGCGCAATTAGTATAATGAAATACGTCAGCGTGAGAGAACAGGCTCTGATATAAAGTCATTCACTCTTATCGTCACGGAGCAGGTGGAGCGCCACAAATGAAAAAGCAATAATTATTAACAGAAAAAACTCCTCAGATTAATGTGTTGAAGTATAATTGGTAAATTAGGAAAAAAAAACCAATTGAAATCCAAAATATGTCAGAAAATCATGTTTTTTAGGTCACCTATTTTTAAAAAATCCTTTTTCTTATTCTTGATCATTTTCTCCATTTTTAAAGATGTTTTTGATTATCTGGTACTTTCACTAGATTAGTTTGTTCATTTTTTTATTCATTTTAAATGGTTTTGATTATGTGGTACAGTCAATAGATTAGTTTGTTCAATTTTTATTCATTTTAAATGTTTTTGATTGTGTGGTACAGTCAATAGATTAGTTTGATCAATTTTTATTCATTTTAAATATTTTGATTATGTGGTACAGTCAATAGATTAGTTTGTTCAATTTTTATTCATTTTGTTGACAGTTTTGGTCATTTTCTTCTTCATAATTTATTGATGTTTTACTCATTTCTTTGTTTTTTTGTGAATAAATTTGGAAAGATGTTCTGAAGTGATTTCGATAAAACTATTAATTTTGTTGATTATTTTCTTCATTTCTTTGTTCATTATTGTTCATATTCTTGACTACATTTTCTTAATTTTCATTATTTCATTTCTTGTCCATTTTCTTCTTTTAAGCCTTATTCGCTTCATTTTGATTTAATAATATAAACATCAAATCAACATAAATCCATATCCTATTTTACTTTCCAATATAAAAGTGGATGTTTGGATTTACTTTCAGTCAGAAATGGAGATGTTATGGCAGTTGTTATGAATTTTTCATAGTCTGGGTCTCAAGACGACGCCACAGTTCTTTTTGGGGCCTAGACATTAAAATGCTCTGCAACCGCAGGTCTACACACAGCTGATGTGGGTTTTTTAAGAGCCAGCTGCGATAGAGGAGAATAAGAACCGATGTCTGGAACTGATGAATTTATACAGAAAAATGCAAAATACTGGTGTTAAAATTTAGAATAGCAGAAATTTAATATCAACGAGTCAATCAAATTAAATAAAAAATAACTTTTTTGTAGTATGGACATTTGAGAGTCAGAGAGTGATCATAATTTGGTGGAAACAGTCTGGTGCATCACAGTCTTTGATTCTTTTTTACACACATATCACACATCGTATTGAAACAAACGATGATAAAATTCTAAAGATCTTTTGTCACGTGACGGAGGAATGTCTCTATAAAATTAAGTGTGCATTTATTGGGAGGGCATTCGTTTAGATATAAAAATCTAATATTATGGAAAATGTCAAATTATACAATTATACATTTGTATAACAAAAAACAGGAATAACAACTGTTCATCCTGAGGAGATGTCTGGACTGCAGAGTTCTCTGTTTCACTCTTCAAGTCTTGATTCGGCCTCAGAGGAGCCTCCTGATTTAAACACTAAGACTAAGAGAAGACTAATCCATATGGGCTACACGTCCACTGCAGGTCAGAGCTCCACAACAAAGCCCATAGCTCAGGTAAATGTAATGAAAATTATATAATGTGCCTGCACAAAACATGATTGATATGTTCTGGCAAAGTCAAATAAACATGGCAGGCCTCAGATCAGCGTCTCCTTCCCCCACGACTCCTGTCTCTGCTTCCACGTTGAAGTTAAGCAATATTTTTTTTCCAAATGCCTGCCTCACACACACTCATAACTGTGCTCCTTTTTGTTCCACTTCTATGTTAATCGGAGACTAAGCGAACACCTGATATCGCGTCATTAAGCCTTTCCAGCCGTGGCCCTTTTTTATTCTGTCTCCGCTTCCATTTCATGAGCGCCTCTACCTGTCCATCTTCTCCTGTGACTGGTCGGGGGCTTCTCATGGCTCTGTGCTCGTCCCCCCCCCCCTCTACTTTTGGCATGCCTGTGCCAGGTATTTGTACAAATTCCTCACACCCCGTGGGGATAGGTATGTCCCCCCCGCACCCTCCCTCCCCCTGTCCCTCTCTGGTCTTTACTGCCTGTCTCTGTCTGTCTTATGTGTGCCCGCACATGTATGAAGCAGTCGGCGTGGACTCCCCACCAACACCATGAGGCATACAGCCCACACATTTTACTGCCTAGTCACAACTAAATCATTTCCAAGTTGTTCAACCTCTCGAAGCTGGCAAACCACAGCTGTGGGTTACAACAGCCGGGCCAAAAACAACTCGGTGGATAACACGCAACTGTAAGTTGCTTTTGATAACTCCTGAAAGGCCGTTTATTCTGAGATGTTGTCAGACCTTAAAGCCGGGCCTTTATTAGGCCGAGCATTTAAACTTTTCTCTGACATGGAAAAATGTTGATACAGCCCGGTCCTGAACTGTATTATTAATTTCCTCTGTAATTTAAACACCAAATCGTTGTATTAAAAGCTTTGCGGGGGTGCACGATGGCCGGTGTTTGAGCTGATGTGGTATTGACATTGGGTCAGAGTTGAAGTACATTAGTTATTGCGGTGCGTCATGAAATGACACCAGTGATCCAGTTGAAGTCGTCTGCCTGCTCTTCCCACAGACTCAGCAGAGCAGCACTAATACTGTGTAAGAAACAACTGAGCACATTTAGACTCATGCTTACATTTTTTCAGGTATTATACAGAAAATGACACCTTTTCACAAGGAGAGCTGTGTCAGAATCAATTCGACATAGTATGGTTGTGTTGGGTGATCAAACCCAGGCCCAGGATTCATCAAGGAACCCTTTATTTAATCAGAATCCAACCTTACCTCAGTCTGTATTCAGCTGAGTGTTGGCATTTGTGTAGTGTTTTATGATATGTATTGCGGTTTTGTTTGTATGAATTTAAAAACTTTTTTTGTTGTTTTCAGACTTTGAAAATGACATGCTACGTGTCAAGGGATAATCCGTTCAATTAATTCAAATTCATTACGTATAAAAACCAAGAGATGTCATTATAGTAGAGATGAAAACTCATGTGTTTCATTCAGATCATAACATCTGGAAATGCGTACTGATGTATAATGTATGAATACTGTAAATCCATTAAAAAATAGCATTTTACTGCACAATGTAAAAACTACCTAAATGTCCAGTAACTTATTTTAACGCTTTTTTTCTGCTGAATCATTGACAGTGTTATTACTAAGAAAAACCCATTACTCAGTTTATGTTACACAACATCCAGATTCCATAAATCCATCCCAATAAATTGTTGGGTTTAAAACCATGATGTATTAACCATATCTGTGACTTATACAGAAAAGGAACTATTTGCCAGAATATGATGGCGGTGATACCATTTATGGTCAAACTCTTGACTTTCAAGTATTGGCATGCAGAGTCAGATTTATGATCAGCAAAAAGCCATTAGAGAGTCATCAAACCATGATCACGCTTACAGTAAAAGACTGAAAAAAATGTGGAGCATATAATGGCATTTACATAGTCTGTGTTTTAAATTCTAACACCAATGTTCACTGAATCACTCGCATTTTTTCAGTCATAATCCAAACTAAACAGAGCGACTGTAATCGGCATACAGCAAATGCACTGAAGGTGAATCATGTTTGTCTTCCACTGGGATTCCCAAAGATTTTCATGTTAAAATCAAACAGATCTCACCCATCCTTTCTATCTAAGACCTTCCTTTAACAGAACATAAATCAAACGTACATACATTTTGCCATTATGCATCTCTGTACAGGCTTTTTTTTTTTATTAATTGTTACAGCATAAAAAAAGACACTTGGATGTGTAACATGCTGCTTTGTTTCCATTGATTAAATATGTGAACTTTGTGGTGGGTTTCCTGGACCTCAGCTCAGGTCACTCCAATTTAATAAATTAATATTCAGGACCGTGTAGGATAAGCCCACTCACTCAGCATCCCATCCCATCCCACCCCCTTTCCACTGACACACTCCTCTCCTGTGGACTCAGGCACATCAAAGCCTGAGGAGACAGAGCTGCTCTGGGCAGGACTGGACAAGACAGCAGAGGCGTTCGGATCACAAAGTTTCGATAGATTATCGCCTTTAGTATCAGAGCACCACCTCGTCCCACCCAAGAGAAGTAAACCTCATCCTCGACCAAAGACGTCAAACAAACTACATGTGAGCAACAGCAGGAGGTTTTACAATGGAAAATTTTTTTATCAACCAAGCAAATCTATGGAACATTTTCGCAGCCCGCGGGAATATACGTGTTTAAGGTAAGAAAAAAGAAACACGGCCCTGGTCCATCTGTGTGGATTACAGGCTCGGGTGTGTTTTTCAACCAGGCAATTTATCTCTAAAGGAATTGCAACATTATAAACTATAATTTAATGCATGACAACAGTTTTGTAAAAGACTGAACAGGCATAATTATTGTATTTTACATGACTTAAATTCACTTTTCATTGATTTATTTTGTTGTTGTTTTAAAGGCAAGCCTTAGAAATGCATTCATTAAAATGGATACTAAAACATATATATTTTTTTAGGCAGATTGAGAGAGGAAGATAGTGTCTAATACACACATTTGTAGATTCTGTGTGAAACGACCGTAAAAGTTTAAAGCACATACGTTTAAATAACACAGTTTTGGAGGCTGGAAAGATCCTGTCATGTATATAATGCAGCTGTTAAAGGGGCCGGTAAATGTATGGAGGTGCATTGCACCGCAGGGGGTTTTGGCTGCTCCCCCACAGTTCAACAGTAGCTCTTAACCCTGGTGCCGTTTGGGTCACCATGTGTCATACAGGCCGCCAGGCATCCCGGGTCTGCTTTGATGTCCCTGCAGATACCATGTCTTGAGAAAGTCATCAATCTTTGAGCAGAAGATTACAGCTAGTCACGCAAACCGACAAATATGTCTCTCAAAGGGTAAAAACTAAATATTTCCACCCTGTTTTATGTAGGACGTATACTGGAGTGCAAACTTTAAGAGACAACATTTTTGTTTATTTTTTTTAACACTGAAACAATCAAGTCAAACATGGCTTTTCATAAAACATGTAAAAAAATTCACAAAACAAAATATTTAAAGTTAAATATTTAGAACTTGGCAACACTTTACATTAGCCCTATTGTCCCACACACTGTCATGTTCCACTTAGCCTGATTATTATCCAACTCTTGACCTCAAGATGGAACGATCCTTTGGAGGTTTCAGTCTGGATTTACAGCCTTCAATTGGAGCCCTCCTACTCTGAAAATCTAATTATTTTACTAAAACTGAGACAGCCCTGCCCAGATCCCAGAGCACCTATAAAACTGGAATGGCTGTGCCAACCAGAGCAGGTTCCTGTTGAAATATAAACCATCGTAGTTTTGCTGACATTTTCATTTGTCCTACATGTTTATATGACTTTGCTTACTTTATCATGGCATCACCATTCAAATGTCTACCCATTGTGTGTTGCAGAAGATTGAAAGTCAGCCAGACTTTAACATAAGATCTACATGAAAGGGAAAAATGTGTCAAAAATTAACAAAATATCTTGTGTCCCTTGTCCACTTGTATCTCCATCCCATCTCCTCTATCTCTGCTGTAACCTGCATCGTCTTATTTGCCATTAACAGTTTGACATTTGCAACCTGTATTTCTTTTAACATTGAAACTAACATTTAACATCATGGACGTCTCGGGCTCCATACCTCCACCCTCTACATACACCATCTCTATTCTCCACAATTTCTCCGTTCCATCCACCTCTCCCACTACCTCCCCCTCTCCGAGCCCGGCCTCCACAGCTCTATTCTGCTCTCTTCTCTCCATTCTCTCCTTGCTGGGCATCATTGGAAACCTATACACTCTGGGTCTCCTTATAAAGCGCAGGAGAGGCAGAAGGCGACGTGGAGCGGGAGAAACTTGCTGCCTGATGAGAATCCCCATACCGTCCTGTCTGGCCAACGCCACCTCCCCTTCCTCCTCCCCGGTCTCCTCTTCTTCCTCCTCATCCTCTCTTCACCTCCAGGTGCTGAGTCTCGCATGCGCTGACCTCCTCTACCTTTTCACCGCTCCCTTCATCGTGTACGACAGTCTGGCCTCTGGCTGGGCCTTCGGCGAACTGGGCTGCCGCCTCCTGCTGAGCCTGGACCTCCTCACTATGCACGCCTCCATCTTCACCCTCACTGCAATGAGTCTGGACCGCTACAGGGCAGTGGCTCACCCCCTCCACACCTCCTCCTCCAACTCCTCTGGTCTGCTGCGTGTCGGCCTGGCCTGGGGGCTGGCGGTGGCTCTGAGTTTGCCCATGATGATCACCTTGCACCTGGAGGACGGGTTGACTCAGGAGGGACAGCTTTGTGTGCCTGCGTGGGACGAACAGAGCTCCAAGGCCTATCTCAGCGTGCTGTTCTGCACCAGCATCCTCGGTCCCGGATTGGCCATAGGGGCCTTGTACGCTACTCTAGGTCGGCTCTACTGGGTGTCTCAGACCAGACCAGCCTGGGCCAGCGGCAGCAGCACCGCATGCCCCCCTCGTGCCCCTAAACCTAAAGTCTTGCTCTTAATCCTTGGGATTGTCCTGGCGTTTTGGGCCTGTTTCCTCCCATTCTGGGTGTGGCAGCTGCTGCCTCTGTACCAACCCGACATGCTGCGGACAGTACCAGTGGGGACCCAGGTGACAGTCAATCGCATCCTCACAGGCCTGACTTACGGAAACTCTTGTGTCAATCCATTCTTCTACACGCTACTGACTGGGAAACGAAGACGCAATCGGCAGACGCTGACTTCAGCAAATCAGCTCTGCCGCAAGAGCAGTCCACTGCAGTAGTGTCTCACCAAGAGTGGGGACAATAATGTGAGTCTGAAGTTGAACATATATACATATGTGCGGTTGAGTACACAAACATACAAGATGTACACGTACGCTTTAAGAGCTCCACAATAGGCACCAAAGAACATTCACTGTAGCCTTAGCCTGCAAAACTAAGAAAACAGAAAGATACTGAGTACATGAGAGCACTTTGTCTACTGTAAATGATTTGTGAAAAGATAATATTTCCATTTTGGAAACTAAATGTTAATATTTGGATTCATGAGCCCAATGACAGTCTTTGAAAGATGTGTCTGTCTGCAGCCAAATCCAATGCTGTCTTTAGAAAGCTGTACCCAGGTTTGCATAAAATGTGTTGTATTAATTGTTTTACATTTACTTGGCTTTACAGCAAAGTAATACAGCAACACATTCACTCACATGAGTGAGTCAAGCCGTTACATGTGCAAAGGATTTCAGCCAAATCAATACTTAGCAAAGCAGACCTTTTTAAATCCAGTCTTCCTTTCTTATGCAGTATTGGGATAACATTTATGCATTATGTTGGGCATGCACAAGTATTTCCAGTAAAACCTTGATGCACTTTTCCTCCTGTTTTCCCTGAAATAGGCTATCAAATGAAATGTTTATTTTGAAACAACTGGTTAGGACCTCATTGGGACATTTTTCTGAGACATTGTTAGTTGACATAGTGAATTATGTTTGAGCGAGTCAACGGTCTCC
>JAPTHA010000903.1:0-10676 GCA_029814585.1 Gymnapogon annona
TACCTGATATACACCACATGGACTCAGCTCCATATACCTGATATACACCACATGGACTCAGCTCCATATACCTGAGCGGAGCTTGTGGGACGGAGGAGGTGTGAGGTTAACATGTGTCTCTCGAACTGCGCAGTCTTCTCTTGTTTTGTTTCCTCCTGTTTTATCTTGTCTCGTGCTGTTTGGTCTTGTTTTGTTTTGGCTGTCGCCTCTGGCCCCGCTGGGTGAAGTCTGGTGGTGAATAAATTTGTTACACATCATTATTGTGTAATGATGCTGTATAATGAAAAATGGTAAATGGGCTGCATTTATATAGCTCTTTTCTACACACATATTGTGCCCAAAGTGCTTTACATTTACTTTACTTTTTTTCTATGCAAAACTTTGTAGTAATAATATATAATGTGTGTATGTTTTTATGGATGTATAAATATACTGGGATGTCTTCTGTATGAATGAGGAAATAAAGCCACCAGTCTGAGAGCTCCCTCAGTCAGCATGATTGGAGGAAATGCGGGGTTTGTAAAAAGACAACTTAGCTTCTTTGTCAAAGCAATAACACATTCTCACCTTTAAGACACTTTATACGCTCTCACCTCCAACCAGACACACTGTTGTAGATGACCACAGTCAATAATTACTGGTCCTTGGTACACCTCATGTGTGCATAGTTGAATGTATGTGATGTATGTGACATTATCCTATTGTCAGTCATGATGGATAAAAGATAGACATGACACATGATACAAAAGCCTTGAGGATATGTCTATGTCCAAATGTTAACCTATGTATGTCATTGCTCGAAAGGCGAAACCAATGACCCAACACATGTTCGAGGCTCGGGGACCTGGAGGTTGTCTGTTGCTCATCGAGGTCCTCACTGACAATAACTCTCGCAGCCAACAGGAAATCAGACGGCTGCTTAACAAGAACGGGTCAGGACTGGTTTCTGTTTATCTGTTATGATGATTTCTTTTGGCTTTTTCCCTTCCGGGGTCACCACAGTGAATCCAATTCGGTTATTTGATTTGGCAGGAGTTTTTACCCCAGATGCCCTTCCTGACACAACCCACTGGACGTTCTTACTGGGGATCGAACCCGGTATCCCCTATGTATCAGCTATCCAGCTGGGGTATTCTGTTTATCTGTTATCCTGTCAGAAAACATTGTTAATAACCCTGGTCGACAGATGTGTAAAGGGAAACAATGAACATTTCTTTATGACTTGTGGATGGATTATATTATCCCTGTTTTTCCCAAACATGTGCTTCACACATCATATTGAAATAAACATATGATGTAAAATTCTGTATAAATACAATCATAGGAGTCCAAAGGGAATACCTAAAATTATTGCAATGCAAAATAACCTTAAAATTACTGCACATGGTAACAGAGGGCCTTTTCATTTGTATTATATGCATAAGGATGATAAGGGAAACAGTGAATGCAGTTTATGACATAATTCATGTGTCAGTGGTGGATGCAGTGGAGTCCATGCACAGCAGTAACCACCAGATGTCCCTGTACTGTACTGTTGTTGCCTGTAGATCAAACTTCACCTGAACACTGCTGTCCTCGACACAGTAACAGATGTCGTAGCGTCAGGAAGGGCATCCAACGTAAAAACTCCTGCCAAATCAAATATGCGAATTTGATTCACTGTGGCGACCCCGGAAGGGAAAAAAGCCGAAAGGACTCCATCCATTCATATGTGATATTTGGTTAAGTCTCTTCATCCATATGCATACTCACTTATGGAACACATGAAGCAAGTCGTCTTCAGTTCAGTTTGAGAAAAGGTTGCAAACCCAATCTATTATTATTTCCTTTCTGTAAAAGGGCCTCTGCTTCTTTCTGTCCCTTCACAAAAACTGTATTGTGAGTTGACACATATACACATTTGTGTTAACTTTATTCCGTTTTGTTGCTTTTTTTCTGTTTAACGACAGTTGATGAGTGCATATGTAATTAAATTGATTGGATTTCTTGTTTTCTATTAACTCAGAATTTGAGGAAAAGAAAAAAGAAATACAGATGAAGTTTTTGTGTTATGTGCAGGTTGAACAGTGGTGTATGTTGTGTGCATTGTAAATTTGTGTCTAAAGAAAAGGTGAGGCTCAAATCAAGTCATTTAAGCAATTTGTGCATCAGGTTTGCAGTTAAAAAAGGAAGGAAGTCTGCTGTTTTTGAAGCTTTGTAACCCATGGAAAGAAAATAATAAGTATTAATATATGGAAAAATAATAATAAAAGAGAAATAGTGAATATTGTGATATTATCAGCTTCCCTGTCTCCTGTAAAATAAAAAAAAAAATTAAAAAGCTGTTTCACACTAATGTTAGTATTGTGTTTTTCCACAGGGGAATGTTCGCAGACGGCGCTCGCCATAACTTCCACAGACGGGGTGTGGTGGCGGTGTCTGGTCAGAACATCACGACAGAGCGAGCCCTGGAGCTGGCCATTGAGGTAGGAGCAGAGGACGTCCAGGACACGGAGGATGAAGAGGAGCAGCCAATCCTACAGGTCAGACGCTACAGTCGGGCTGGACCGAAGACCTGATGACATACTTCTTCTTTCTCCTTGTTACAAGGACAATTCTTAGTTGTATCCTGCCCATAAGAGAAGAAGCAACAGCTGAACACGGAGCAGCCTGGTAGTCATTTGTCCAAATACTTTTGAGCCTCAGAAAGCGGAAGCTCTTTCTTAAAAAATGCTCTTAATCCCTAAACAAGTTAATACAATATAACTGTTAAATCCCTGGAATCAAAGTTCACAATTCAGTCACATCTTGATTTTTTTTTTCGTTTCTAATCCACTGTGATGGAGACAATATGTCAATATATGTTGAATGAACCTGACTGTTCAATACTAGTTTAATATTTAGAGGTTCAATGCTATGGTGATTAATGTGGAAACATTAGATTTAACTTTAAAGTTCTCCTCAAACTGTAAATAGTCTTGTTAGTCGATCTGAACAATAAGGACCAATATGTTATTGTGTTTAAAAAAAAAAAAAATCAGTTCATGTCACTAATTATTTTAATACATGTTAAATACAGAAATTAAAGCTCCTTTTTATCCTGGGTGAACATTAAAGAAACAAACCCTCATTTGTGGTTTTATTACATTTCTTAGAGAAAAAACAGCAGTCAGCAGAACATGTAGAACAGATGGAAAGTATCTTTGAACGTCACAATATCTATGAGTGAAAAGCCAGGCAGTGTTGACAAAATGAAATTACACGAATGCTAACTCTTAACGATCACAACTAGTGTTATTATTTCGTCACTCAGTCCTCTCCGGTTTCAGTCGTGTCATTTTAAGTTGAACTGCTTATTGCACAGAGACAATCTCTTTCCACCCCCCCTGCTTTTTTTAAAAAAAAATAATAACTATCCAAATAGACAAAGCCCAAGTCCTCCTTTTACTCATAGTTTGATCTGTTCCATCTGCCTTCAGTTTATTTGTGACGTGACGGACGTGAAGAAGGTGCGAGACTCGCTGGAGGAGTTGGGAATGAAGATCACATCGGCCGGGTTGGAGTTTCTTCCCCACAACCTCTCAACCCTGGACCAGGATCAGCTGGACAACACTTCAACGCTCATAGAAGCCCTCAACGACTGTCCAGATGTGGTCCGAATTTGGGACAATATCCAAGCCCACAGCTGAGAAACACTTTGGGACACTCGCGGACACTGAACATCTTACTGTATATGACAACTATTTAATTTGACCATGAGCGGATTGTGACGTCAACTTAAAGAACAGAAGATTGAAAATATAACAGTGTTGAACATTTTAAAAATGTGTCTGTGTCTGTTCACGCTAAAGGTAAAAGAGAAAATGTTGACACAAATTAAATGTTTTTCTTAAAAATCTATGAAATGGAGGAATTTTTAAAATATCTACAGTGGCTATACAGTAAACGCATACCATTGAAAAGGACATTTTGAATCTTTCTCCAAAAAAAATACAAACATACAGTTCTGTGCAAATGTTCCAGGCCAACATTAGGTTTGTTGATTTAGTAAAGTGAGATTTATTAAAAACATTTTCTGGTGTTTTATACCAGGTTTTATTCAACACATCTCGGATGTTTCTAAATGTTTCTGCTACTTCTTGTCACGGGGTCAGAGGTCACACTAAATAGAGACTTTAACCTTTACAGCCCATTTAGTTTTGGACTATTTTTTTTTTTTTTTTTACCGTGTCAGAAAAATAGAAAAGGAGAAGTAAATATGGACGTTCAATTCATCCCAAGAAACAACAAAGCTAAATATGGACTAAAGCCTTTGCACAGAGCTGTATATTTCACAAAATTTGCAATAGTCGGTTTTAATGCAAGACAACTTCTTAATATAACTTACACTACAGAGCCATACCATCTGGTTCAATGACAATACATTTAGTATATTTATATCATTTGACAAGACCAGCTGGATAGCTCAGTTGAGGAGGAGTATTCAGTGGGTTGTGTCAGGAAGGGCATCCAAAGTAAAAATTCCTATCAAATATGTGAATAATTGAATTTGCTGTGGTGACCCTGGAAGGGGAAAAAGCCGGAGGAAATCATCCTATAATTCGGAGAGAGCCATTTATGAAACTACACTTGGAAAAGTATATGATATTTTGGTACTAATTTAAACCAAACCTAGTAAAACATAATTAGTGACTCTCATGACAGTGAGAGAATTGAGCCAAACTTAAAAAAATATTTAAGGCGATAAAAGAAACTTTTTTTTTTAAGGCTCCATTAACATTTTTTTTAAAATTCATGGCATGTTCTCTATTCAATAAGTTAGCATCAAATGAAACAAATGTGGGTCAACACATTTGAAACACATATGGTTCAAATGTTTTTTTTCCCACCATACCATAATTCTATCTACTTATTTATAGTCCGTTACTTCAACACAATCATATAGACCACTGAAGGTCACTGCTGAAGGGCGTTCTGACTCAGTGCCATTACAGGTCGTTACCCTCTCGTATTACAGCAATGTCAACATTACTGTCAATAAGGTCCCACATTAACTGTATCCATCCAACACACTGGACAGATCCCATATATTTATGCAACTAACTTTCCCTTTTTTTTTTCTCTTGTCACTACAGTCATGTATGGGAGAGACAGAATCATATTTTCAACATATACTGTGAACGGAAGCGCGTATGAGAACAGTGAAGTGGTAGTTTGACATTAATGAGGAAGTCCAGTGTAATGGCTCTGTGCCTGTTTGCTGTGTTTATCAATGCCCCTGATTGATTTTCCCGGCAGTTCCTCTCAGCTATAGGATGGCATCGATTGGTTTCCAGTGTTGACCAATAGTGCGCGACAACATGTGAGCTGCGGGCCAGTCGTTTGCCCTGTGAGTGCCAGAGTGGAGGGTTCAATGCCGACATCTGCGTTTGTTTTGCCCAAATATGAACCATGAATGAGGAAGATGCGTATTTTTAACACAACTGCCCCAAAAGTGTATTGAAGGATGTGTGTGTGAGTCATGGCCAACCAGGATTTGTCACTGTGATATCAGTCAGGTACGTGTGCGGTTTCGTTTTCTATTGTTTGGTGACAATACTGGAGCGAGTGAGAGCAGAGAGAGAGAGTGCGATTGGTGCTGTGGCTGCTGCCTTCACTATGTGATAACTGTGAGTGCAGTATGGAAACTATCCAGTATTTGAGGGCAGAGTATTTTGGGTGGGGCACAGCTACATGGGCATCCTGGGAAACCAGAGCAGACGGGAATTTCTAGAGTGAAGCGTAAAGTGTTTAACCACAGCGTTAATATTTCACATGTCAAACTATTTCATGTCTCTTTTAAGAGTTACGTCTTTGCCCAATGAACCAAAATCATCCGTTTATATTACGAAATGAATGAGAAGACAGTAACAATGTACTTTAATGTACTGGCAGGAGATGTTTATTGAATCATTCTGGAAACCTTTTCAGCTTGTGTGTAATTTCCATTTTCCTCTTGCCCTCAGTCCAGCAGAGTTCAATGTCTGACGCAGACCCTGTAAAGATAGGCGGCCCGGTCGGCAGGGGCCCCGAATGCAGATCGCCTCCAACCCCCAGGATGGAACTGCTCAGTCCCTCCAAGGTGAAGGACCGTCCTCAGAACGTCACAGAGAAGGTCACGCAGGTACGGGGGCTCAGTCTCTGGCTGTGTGCGGGGGGTGTCTCCTGGAGGCATGCAGCTGGACTGACTGACGGCCACGACGGGACGCATTATTTATTCAAAGAGCTCAGTTTCGTCACCAAATGTCATATCTGTGAATTGAAACATCGTTACACAGCTTTAGTACAATTAGATTTCTCACAACCAGGATGTTTTGTTTTGTCCAAGAAATGAAGTTCGCCGTGACGGAAGACAGACGTTAGTTAACCCCTAGTGGAAAAATCACTAGGTAGTTTGGTGGCTGGTGTTTTCCTCCTGGGTGTGAAAAACAAAGTTACAGTGCATTGAGCCACAGCTCAATGCAGTCGTAGTGTTGTTAGTGCAGGAGCCCTGGGGCTCAGCATTCTGCATCACTGCCTCTGTGACGGTACACTGTGGATATGAAACAAATGCAAGGGACGTTATTTGCAGAGTTCGGGCCCCTCGCTGCGTTTGATCTCAGTTCCTGTGTTTCTGCTGATGGGTCTAACCGCATGTACCGTACGCAGGCCGTACAACTGGGATTAGATTAGATTATAGGCAGAAACCAGACAAAAGTTCCTTTTTTTTTTGGCTATTTGGAGATAGTTCATCTGCCTTGATGGTAGATTTACCCAAGTTGTGCCTCTGCTGACAACCACTGAGGACAGGATGGTTAAGGATTTACCGGATCGACAAGGATGCAAAACCAGAACACGCAGCCTCCACCCAGAGATCGGTCAGAACAGTACAACCTCTAGAAAGGTCTGTTGGTCAGTATTGGAGCAACTTGCATATCTCAAAATGTCAAAGGAAACACTCTTTGATATGTGTGACAGCAGTCGCAGGGTTTAGGTTTGTGGTGTTTTTTTTTTTTTTATTGATACAAAAGTGTAAATGGGCTTTTTTGGGGGGGAGAAGACTGTTTTGTTTAAATGTGTGAGAAATGGCTCTGGATGATTCACGTTGCTTTTCCTATTTACTGAAAATAGTTAAAGGATAAATATATGAGAAGGACTGCATGCTGATGTGTCCTTTGTTCATAGGTGCTTTCTTTGGAGTCTGATGTGCTGCCTGAATATAAACTCCAGGTGCCAGAGACAACATGGTGGATCTTGCTTCATTACAGCCCGTTCAAGGCCTTCTGGGACTGGATCATCCTGCTCCTAGTCCTCTACACGGCGGTCTTCACCCCTTACTCAGCTGCCTTCCTCTTAGATGAACACGGAGATATTCATCAAAGGAGTTGCGGCTACACGTGCAACCCTCTGAACGTGGCCGACCTTCTAGTGGACGTTTTGTTTATTGTGGATATAATCATAAACCTCCGCACTACCTACGTGGATCAGAATGATGAGGTTGTCACGCAGCCGAGCCGAATAGCCAAGCACTACATCAAAGGCTGGTTCCCCATTGATCTGTTTGCTGCCATCCCTTTCGACCTCCTCATTTTTAGATCTGGCTCTGATGAGGTAAGAAAAATTCAACATTAGATAACATTTTTCATGCTCTTTGTGAAATTATTCTGGTGAAAATCGTGCAACGTTGATGTTTTGACATCTCCTCTTATTCTTCTGTACACTAATTTTTCATCTCAACACCCTCTTCTGTTTTGTTGGTGAACTTTTACAGATGGCGACCTTAACCAGTCTGCTGAAAACCGCCCGGCTGCTGCGACTGGTCCGCGTGGCAAGAAAGTTAGACCGCTATTCTGAATATGGAGCCGCCGTCCTCTTTCTGCTTATGTGCACCTTTGTGCTCATTGCGCATTGGCTGGCCTGTATTTGGTATGCCATCGGCTTCGTGGAGAGACCCTACACTGAGACCGGGTGGCTGGACAACCTGGCCGAACAAGTGGGAAAAATCTACAATGACAGCGACTCCACCTCCGGTCCGTCCGTCAAAGACAAGTATGTCACGGCTCTGTACTTCACCCTGAGCAGTTTGACAAGCGTGGGCTTCGGTAACGTGTCTCCAAACACCAACTCCGAGAAGATCTTCTCCATTTGTGTCATGGTCATTGGCTGTGAGTTGAGTAATGCTGGTCTGGTTTAGGGTTTACACATTTAGATGACATGTTTGCCAAGGTCTCACTGTTACTGTTGTTTCCTGTTTCACGCCTCTCTCAGCTCTTATGTATGCTAGTATATTTGGGAATGTGTCTGCCATTATCCAGCGGCTGTACTCTGGTACAACCCGCTACCACACCCAGATGCTGCGAGTCAAAGAGTTCATCCGTTTCCACCAGATCCCGGGCGGCCTGCGCCAAAGGCTGGAGGAATACTTCCAACACGCGTGGTCCTACACCAATGGGATCGACATGAACGCCGTAAGTCAAAAGTGACTGAGGGATGGTCTAAATCCTACGACATTAACTACTTTTCCTGTCCTTGGACTGGCATTGTTGATGGTCCCGCTTTCCTCTTCAGGTGCTGAAGGGATTTCCAGAGTCTCTGCAGGCAGACATCTGTTTGCACTTGAACAGGTCTCTGTTACAGAACTGCAAGGCCTTCCGCGGAGGCAGTCAAGCTTGTCTGCGCGCTTTGGGAATGAGGTTCAAGACCGTTCATGCTCCACCAGCCGATACCCTGATCCATTACGGTGACATTCTAGACTCTCTGTTCTTCATCACCCGTGGCTCCATCCACGTCATCAGGGATGATGTGGTTGTTGCCATATTAGGTAAAGAACATCAATCACCAATGTGGATGTGGTCTCCCCACTCCGTGTACAGTAAGACAGTCCAGATTGTTGAAACTTATCCATGCTCTTCCAGAAAAGAATGACATTTTTGGAGAGCTCATTCACCTGTATGATGAGCCGGGGAAGTCCAATTCAGATGTAATCACCATCACCTACTGTGACCTGCACCGCATCCCCAGGGAAGACCTTCTGGAAGTCTTGGATATGTACCCCAGCTTCGCGGACAACTTCTGGAGGAACCTGGAGATAACGTTTGACCTGAGAGATGTACGTTGGTGACTTTTTGAGAGGAGGGGAGGAGGCTTTTGAACCGATCAGAAAACAGTAATTTACTTGACAATAGACTGATGTTAGTTAAGGTGTTTATTGTTCATGTTTTGTTTGTTTTTAAGGCGGACCAAGTACCACCGCTAATAACAACTGACGATTCTGGTGATGATTGTGGTTGTCGTCACAAGTCAAAACACAAAATACACTCCTTGGATTGCAGAATCAGGCCAGGTGGGATTATTTATGTTTGATGTATATGTTTAATGTTTAGTTAGATTATGTTTTGGATTGATCACTCTAAAAAAAAATGTGTGTGATGTCGTATATCGCCCAAAATATTCTGCAACCAGAGAGTCCTTTTAATGTGAAGAATGATTCCGTTTCCTTTCAACAGATGGAATCGATCATGAGGACTCGTACCCTGTTCAGTCTTTCCACCATCGTCACTCACCTACACAGACCCAGTGGGATGACCGCTGCAGTTGTGGATCCCAGTGCTCCCAGTCTAGCGAAGACTTGGCGAAACCTCGTGGCACCAAAGTAGAGCTTTACCCAGTGGGGAGAGACGCCATGATGGACAGAGGCCACCAAGGTAGGTGAAAGATATAATGTTTATAACTGGGTGTGAGTTGCATATTTTCTTTCATAGAAAATAAAAGTAATGACCACATCTTACGTTGGGCATATCAACATTTACAAAAATGACACGTGTGATGGAGAAATCAGAAAATTTAAATGCTCTACAGTGCCTCTAGTGTATTATTCATTCATTCATCTCCAGAATCTGCTTATGTATGGTGTATGCAACAATATGCTATTATATAGTAGCACACTACATTATACTAAATTTTAAACTTTGTTTTTTGCATCAGCTTGAAAGGAAACAATTGACGTTTTTCATCTTGTATCTTCCTCAGCTTCATCTCTAAATGTGCCAGGAATGTATAGGTACTGCTCAGATCGTCAGTCTCCACAGTTCTCTAGTCGTACCTGGAGATCATCATCCGTTCGTAACTCATACCACCCACCTCCTTTCACAGAAGAGAGGCCCAGTGAACTGGAGTCTCGGCTGGAGATTTTACACTCCCAACTCAACAGGTGCGTTTATTAATCACATGTTCCTTAACGCACTCAACGGGGTTTTCATTTTTTTCCCCCTTCTGGATGGGTCTTACTTTACAGATTGGAGACTCGCATGACAGCTGACATCAACGTTATTCTTCAGCTACTCCAGCGGCAGATGGCTCCTATTCCTCCAGCTTACAGCTCTGTGTCACCCAGTACCCTCCCCTCCGACTCACCTGGCCTTTACGGGACCGGGACAGCAGTCTTACACACCATATACCCTATTTCCCCCATACAGAGGGGCAGCCGGGCACCAACACAGGTATGGAAAGATACTACACAGTACATATTACACCTCCTCACATCTTTTGTGTTTCTGTGCAATATTTACACTGTTTACAGTACTGTTTACATTCCTGTACAATATTACACTATTTACACAATTTAAATGTATTATTTATATTTATGACCCTGCGATGAACTGGCGACTTGTCCAGGACCC
>JAPTHA010001004.1:0-10668 GCA_029814585.1 Gymnapogon annona
GTGTTCACAAAACAGCTCAGAGTGCACTGTCAAATCAATCAATCAATCAATCAATCAATCAATCAATCAATCAATCATGTTGCACCCAAAGCAGCGTCACAGTAACATGATGATACAGACCAACTATTCACTGGGAAATAAATCGCCACCTGGGGCCGGAAGCTGAGCAACCAACTTAGGAAAGCTATGAAATGAAGAGTATAGACTATGGGGAATAATTTTAATAGATTTTGTGGAAAAAAAATATTAAAACAATATATTCTTGATTATGTTTAGGCCAGCAGAGAAGGCCTATACATCCATCCGCCACAGTCAGGAACACCGGTCCGTGCTGGTCCGTACCGGCGTTTTCATCCAAAAAATCTCAAGTGGCTTATCAGTGTGATTGGGGTATAACGTCTTTGAAGCGATTCCTTCATTTATTTGTCTTCATGCTGTCCACTGCCAATATTTTTTAGAAACAAAGCCCACCGGTCTTTCTTGTTCTCTCACCTTATTGTCACAGTGACGCCACAGTGAAGCTACATACACTTTTTCATGTTTCCTCGTTTTAGCTTTTGGGAGACTTTTTGGGAGACTGTCTTTCTTTTCATCCCTGTTAAATATGCATGATGGGTGTAAAAAACGCCTACAGCTATTATTCCTTGCACACACACTGACAGTGAGAGTGCCACTGTAGTGGATGTGCAATTACACTTTACTCTAGTGCAGCAAAAAAAGCATGTTCCTAGGGGTCACACTCGGTCCCCCCCCCACCCCCCCACCCCTCCAGCATTGCATCTCACTATTTGAGGAGCACTGATTTAATCTGAACTCACCACAATGCGTTATTGGTTGGTATTGGTTAAAAAGGACACAATATTTAGTGCTTTTAGTTTTTCCAACTTGTTGCGCTGTCATACTCCAGCAAAAGTGTAATGTCATTCCCTTCTTTGACTTTCCAAGTCCACAATAAATGGGATTCATCCTTCACTTCCTTTATCATCTCCATCAGCAGTATTTATACCCGTAATTTTTATCTGAAATGTATGTGTTGTGGTCATTTTCTTGCTGCATATCAAATTAACTCTGACATGTCACATATGTTTGAATTTAATATAATAGCCAACAACAGAATTGATTAATATACTTGCTGGCTTTTTGCCTGTGTGTAAATGGAGTAACCTAGTGACTGATGAACAAAATAAATTCCCATGATCAGCGATAAAGACTAAAAAGAGCACCAGTAAAACAGTGAAGCTGAACTCATAAACTAAAACTGTTATCGGTCCTTGGTAATTGTTTAATAATGACTTGTTTCCAATCAAATTAACGTCCTTATCCTCATTGTAAAATAGTAGTGTCCTGGAGCACTTTGTTTGATCCTGTTTTACTACTCAAGGCTCTGTGACACAAAAGCAGTGTTTCTTGTTTTTTATTCACCACAGTTCAGGTTCTGGGTTGGTTCCTGGGGGTTAAATACAAACAGTATGTTGCACGTGGGCATAAACTCTAAACTGGATTTATTTGAATTCCCCCCCCCCCCGCAGTCAATAAGGTAAAAAATTAATTGTTCACAAGCTTCTGTGTGAAGGTGTGAAGGTGAGCGCTTCTCAAAGGTCTGATTTTTATTTATTGATCAATAATCAACACATGGGTGCTGTTTTATTCAGTTATTATTATTAGTTGTTGAAACTGTCTCAGCGTTGATGTCTTAGGAAGGTCAGAGTGGACCCGTCGGTCAGGTCATCTGTAATCTGTGCTCTTGTTATCAGGCTCAACTACTCCTACAGGCCTGATAGAGAGCATGTAAGACCTTGATGATGTGCCTTTGCCCCCAAATTGTGGCAAGGACATTGAAATCACGGAAAAAATGCAGAGTATTACACATCTAATTACAGCGACTACCCACGTAATTTGCTGATGTGTTTCCACTCAGTTCCACTGGACTGTAATGCTGCTCTAATGGGAACAGTGTGACTGCAGTGAGAGAAGGACTTGTTTAATTGTGGATGGGAAATAATGAAATCCTATTTTTATTGCTCCTCTGATGAAACTACAGTGGCACTGTCCAGGAGCCATGATTTGAATAGTACATTTTTATTCAGTTGACTGGAGGCCGCATGAGAAATACAAGAAATTTTATACTTGAGAATACTTGAGCTCCACTTTGCTAATCAGTCAGTTACTATGTGCTGCTGGAAAGTGGGAAGTTAAATGTCTTTCTTTGACTGGTTTAAAAATCCTGGCAAATAAGAGAAAAGTAGCTTATGTCAGCATATGCAGCAGCTCTGCACAAAAAAAAACGTGGCGCAGCCTGTTTTTTATTTTAAAAAAAATCTGTATGGATGTTGCATCTGCCTCGCTCTCAGCAGTTTGTTATTGCTGACGTACAAAACAAATGTGAAGTGGAGCAGATTGAGGCTCATGCAAACCGGCAGGTCTGGACACCCACCTCTTCATTCTCATTCTGAAACATTGGCAGCAGATGTGTGCAGATCTGTCACATTTGGGGCACCGAGTCTTGGCGCTGACAGTGTGCATCGACCTCAGCTTTCACGGGGAGACACTCTGCTGCCGATTGTCTTTTGTTTTCCTGTCTTTCTTCCCGTTTTTTTTTTATTTCTCATGGTACATGGTACAAAATGACCATTGCAGTAATCACACAGGTTACTTAATATGTATGAGAGCATAGGGGTGAGTTAAAGTCCATCATTAAGAAGTCATGTATCATGGCAGCAGTGCACAGACTTTTTAAACTCACTATACAAAACCCGTTTTCAAAATGGAAGACATATCCAAATAATGTGTGGCTTTCTGCCATATTTGTTGGTAGATTTTTCAACACTGGTCCTGTGGGAGGTGTTAATTTCTCATGATGTATCATATCAGTTACAAACTGGCATTTGTTTCAGATTAACTCATAAGAATGACATCTTTTTAAGAGCGATTCTGCAAAAAAAAAAAAAAACACACACCCAGTAACAAGCTGCTTTTTCTGATGCTTGTTTTTCAGATGTTATTGTTAGACTGAATTCGGTACGCTGTGCTTTTATTTTATCTTGGCACCTACTGTGCCTTTCAGCTTCATGTCAGGTCACTGATATCTGTGAATTTTCCGGCTGTTTTGTTCTTCGTGGCATTAATGGTAAACTTCATGTCTTGGTATCAACCAGTCAAAAAACCAAACCCATCCCCCTTCTGCTGTTTCTACACCTTTTGTCGATAATTGCAGAGGGGAAACAGATATAACCAGTTTCTCTAGTAAGGTACAGTAGTCTAAATAAACCAAAGCCACCTGAAGACAGGTTGTCTGTATAAGAGCGACTCATCTAGAACAAATGTCACTTCTCCAGGCTCAACAAAAAGAACGGGATTCTGGGAAAAGTAACGGTGACGTGAAAGCTGCAGTAGGGTTAGGGAAGAAACAACCTTCGCAATTAGTGCTTATCTTGATATATTACAATATGTAAATGACTTTCATTATGAGTTTTTGTAAAGCAAGAAATATATCCAATCCTGTAATCTCAGTTTTGAAATGTAGACATTTTTCATGTTGGTGAAAAACTTAATTACTCAAGTTAATTTGATATATTACCCAGCCAGCTGTGGTGGTCTAGTTAGCGCTATCGCTTTGCAGCAAGGAGACCTTATTTCAAATAATGCATTCAAGAGGATGGCTGGATGATGGATGGTTTGATGGAAGGATGGGTGGATAGATGGAGCGATGTATGGATGCTCCATCCATACATACTTTCTCATTCTCATTGCCTCGAGAATGAAAAAGTAGCCCTATCATATGATTCATTCTTTCATGGTGGTTTGGTATATTGGTTGTTACATCTGACAATCACACGTTTTTATACCTCACCTTTCTGAAAACCCATGTGAAACCTAAAGCCTCACAACTGAAATGGCAGGAGCAGAATCTTCTCGCAGACCTGAGGAATTGCAACTATGAATCAATTTTGACTATTAAAACTTTACTATGTCTGTAATAAATTCATCAGTTTGTGTAATTTATTGTGGTCAACGTGATTTCACAAAATCTTGTGGTTTAACACTGAACAGCCCAACAACTAATCAAGTAACTGAGAAAATGATCACTGGATCAGTCAAAACAGAGATTTAATAGTTGCAGTGCAGCTGTGCAGTAAATGTTTAATCATAATGTCTAAAACTGAGTTAATGATATTCATTGATTGTAGCCGTGCTGATTGAGGTGAGGCTTGTGAAATCTCCCGGTAACCTCCCTGCCCTCATTACTACACAGTGTCACAGGAGCGGATGTGCGCCATCGTGAACACTAGCAGCTATAAAAGCATCCAAATCCCATAGTAAAGATGGTGGTGTTATTGGGTGGTTCCATTGAAGAAGGAGCTTGTAAAATGTCTTTTAATGGTTTCCTGAGATGAGTTTGAGGAAGCCAAGCTGCTGATGATGGCTCAGCTCTGACACAACGGTTGCTCTTCCCACTGATACAAGTGAAAGCCATCAGTGGAGACAAGAACCCCAATAAAATTCAGAGTTTAAAAACCTTAAATCTAGCAACATGTTTACAACCTTAGGATCTGGCGTAACAGAATGTGAGGAGTTAGAACACAATAGACTGAACTGGATGAACTGAATGACTGGAACCGTGTGTTTGTGTGGGTGATTTTACATCTCTGGTCACTTTCTGTGTTTTGCTTCTTATTCCAGTGGCAAAGATTGTTTAGAATTTCAACCACTTTGTGTCTATTTTTTGTTAAAGTCAAAAAATGACTTTTTTGATAAAGTCAGACACTCTAAATGTCAATTGATTTAACATTTTGATAATATGGTATTAGTTGTAGAGTAGAATAATAATGAGATATGTTATTACTAAATTGTAATGAAGGCTTTCTGCTGACAGTAAACTATAATTTTGTGGAAACATTACCCTTTACGGTTGCCTTGGCATTAAATTACTATCCCATTAAATATAGGTGCAGACATTGCACTGATGTAAACTCTTTGATAACGCATTACCATATTGTTACAGTACTCCCCTATTATTACATGATTTTCCAGTGCAGCATTTCCACTTAATAAAGGCTTGCAAATACCTGCATATATGAATCACAAATCAATGTTGACTACAAAAATTACAGATGAATTAATATATGTACTCAATCTACATAAATCTACTCCATCAACAAGACGATGACCTGGTTTTGAAATGATGAAATAGTTTTTCTTAACCTTTGCTGCCAACGCCACACATATTACACATAGTCTTTTACTTCCATTTTTGACTCCATTCTGAGACACCCCAAGTGTGCGAAGGAGAGGTATCGCAGGTTGTTCCTTCCTGCAGCTGTCAGGTGTTTTAACAGTAATAACAGTTAACTGACTACGACTATGATTACTATATAATTATCATTACTTTAATTATCAATGAATATTGATGATGTTATTATTATTATTTCGTCCATAGTCCTGCTGGTGCCAGTACCGTTAATTATTATGATTATTTATTATTCTAATTGTTAATTAATTGTTAATCATTCATTCTCCAAGCCGCTGAATCCTTTGCAGGGTCACGGGGGTTGCTGGAGCCAATCCCAGCCACATAGGGCGAAGGCAGGGGGGGGATCCTGGTCAAGTCGCCATATCATCGCAGGGTCATCATGGGCAAGGTGGGTGAAGTGTCTTGCCCAAGGACACAACGGCTCATGATCAGGGAGCCACTATTACTATTAATTACTATTGATTACTATGTACTTAATTTAACTTACTCTACTATCTACTACTTAATTATTATACAACTGTATATTACCATATAACTGACGATGTCTCTGTATATTACTATATAACAATATAACTGTATATTACTATATAACTGACAATGTCTCTTTATTGATCTTTACTGTTCCACTCAATCTGTTCTTTTCTTTATTTCTATTTATATATTTATATGATTAGGAATTTTATTTTTCATCATATTTGCAGTGTAATTTTGTGTGTGTCTTGTCTTATATGTGCTGCTGTAACCTGAAATTTCCCCGTGTGGGACTAATAAAGGTATCTAATTCTAACCTCTTCTAAGTATTTGCTCCTTGGTCTCCTCTCATCTTCACTCAAATTGTCCTCACAACGTTTCTAAGTGTAATAAGAATAGTATTAGTGCAACACTGATAAACAACATGTACTAACAATGCTGGTGTGGTGTACAGAATGAAAGTTCAAGGTGTATAAACTGTGTTGAACTCCAGCTGTTCTATAGCATATCTAATCACGTGACATGGTGAAAGTTAACCACACAACACAGAAAGGCATTAAAGACTCTTTCCAGCCACAACACAGCCATAACTTGACAGGGTAAACACAAGTAATCACAGCATCTATAGCCAGTGTTATTACTATGGACTTCAGACCTGACAGTGTAGTTCAGAGTAAGGGCTTTTGTGACATAAGTACATAAGAGAGGGAGTCGACTGCAACTGTGCCACTGAGTGCAACTGAGACGTTTACTTTTGTCTCACATGAACAAAAACAGTAAATGTTCTGTGGTCTTTTATATTGCAGATGTAGAATGCCACTTTCTATACATCTGGAGAATTCAGAATGGAGTATTTTTAATGCCTTCGTTAATGTTCCAAACTCAACCCAAAGTGTTCTGCAGTGTTACTTTGATCACATTGTTAATCCATGTATTTATGCATGTATTTGTAAAGTAATGCCGTCTGTGTAACCTACATCAGTTTGTAAAAACATTACAAAAACAAAATATAAACCCATGTGAAGTGCAGATGAAATATAAATGTAAGTATTCAATGGCCCGATGATTCGATTCTGTTGAGTACATGATCATCACCATGTTGTGGTGCATCTTTGAGCAGGAAAAGCATCGCATATGTAGTTATTACAGTGATGTAGTACTCGTCATTCTATGACATGGTCTCTCTCTTATCAAACAACAACCCCAGTCTGATCATGTTACTACGGAATTAAAGCTTTTCATCCTCACATCTTAAATGTATGTATCTGACCTGGATAATTCCCTAAAAGGTGGTTTGAATGTAGCATGAATAGGAGACATTTTTTCCATTCAGCTGAAAATAGCCTTAAAACTGCATCATTTACAGTAAAAAAAGACTCCTGAGGCAGCAAAAATACATTGGTAATGTGGTTTCGCGGCATTACTGTAAGTTCATCTGCTACACAGTGCTACAGTTTACCTCGGTGCGGTTAAAATAGAGGCATACATTTAACATGATTGTAAAGTGCAACTGTGTTTTAACGTAAACCTTCCATTTCCTATCAGCAGGGGCTTATATGCAACAGCGTCTCTTTAGAGCCACATGAGTGTTGCTGCCTCAGGATTGTACAGTGTGTGCCAACTGTAATTCTGTGACTTCATGTGTGATGATTTATAGTAGGAAATTCTTTGTTACTCTGTATAAGCCGCCGTAACCATCAGTTCCAGCCAGGAATACCAGGACTGCCAACAGATTATAAGGTAACCCGATTGTTAAAAAAACTGAACAGGTTTTGAATTGTGTTGTGAGTTTACCATAATTAGACAAATGTTTTAAAGGTAGTTTTTTTTTTTCTTTACTGTCTGGGTCCGTGGGTGTCCTTCTGTTTTGTAAAGATGCTGCATAAGTACGCATAGTTTTAGGTGTTCCCCTGACTCAGGAGATTTTCTCTCAGCTTGATGAGGTTAAAGTCTTCAGTTCCAGGCCATATGGTTATGTAGTCATTGCTCTATGCCTCTTCCTGTTCCCTCTATTTTCTTTTTTGCTGGCTAGTTGTTTTCTTTGCGGTCCTGTCTTGCACAAACTCTTCTCACAAACACCTGATTTTCCATGCTATTTATTTTTGATATCTTAGTTATTTCTTTTTCTTTTTAAGTAGGCCAGAAATTCAGTTGGTCACCCTGGGAGCCAATTATAAAATGACATTCTCCGCTTGTACAGACACAAAAGAAACATGCCTTTGACCCACTTTGGGTCCTTTACCCACAGCTTTAGAAACCACTGGTATAAAGAGTAACACAATATCCTGAGCTGTGAGCCAGCAAGGCCTTAATGCATTTTTCTGTGACTTTGTGCATTTCTGCCTTAAAAGGTAGGTTTGATTTATCTACTCTTTCAACTGGTGGGGGTGGAATGTGTGTGATTGTGTCAGACATCATGAAGACAGGCTAAGAATAGGAAAACCATCTCCCACCTCAGTATGAGTTGGTTTGAGATGGGTTGATTCATGATCTCGGCGTCATGATATAGACGAGGCCAAGGCTGCTGCTAATGTGCAGTTTAATGAGGCGGGTAGGCCCAAAGCCAGCCAAAAATGAGCTTTGTGAAAGAGCAGGGCAGGACTTGGGACAGTTTACGACGTCCATAATGTTTACCTCTCCCAAGTAGGCTGTGGAGGATTACTGACAGCAGGATTATGGAAAAAAAGCTGCACCGGTTTCTGTCTACCTGCAGGGTAGAGATGGGTCAGTTTCTGGTTTTACGAGTTGGTAAAGCCTGGGATTATTTTACTTTCTTCAACATTGAAGAGAAATTGACAGGTCAATGTAGCTTAATTTTTAGGGTTCTTTTTAGTGCAGTTTGTTCAGAAACAAAGTGGTAAGAAGCAGGTTTTTCATTAATTTGGCACATTCCCAGCAATGTTAATTGCACACTGTCTCGGGTCAAGTAAACCAATAAAACTCACATAATAAAATGGGGATTGTCTGCCTACACTTATATTTTATTTAATAATGTTATTTTACATTGAGTTGCATCGTTAGTTGCTGTTGATATTTTGTATAATTCTTAACAGGGGTGGCAGCGTATTTGAGCCAGTTTGTAGTCTTTAGAGTCTACTGGAGGCTCATGAGGTGGACCCGACCGTCTGAGTAGTAATTATAGTCAAACGTCTTTATTTGCAATATGTATGGTCTATAACATCAGTGTACATATAGGTTATGACTCTTATGTTGTGAGTCGGTCATTATCTTTCTTTTCAACTACATATCAACAACTATAGATGATGATAAATTAACATATATTTACTAACATGCTCCATTGGTTAACTTGAAAGAAAACTGGCTGAAGAATACAACAGACTGAAGTGGACATGATGTAAATGCAAAACCACAACCATGAGAATCCATCTCGCCTCCTCACCTTGCACATCAAGTCCAAGTCATTTACTGTATTTCCATAGTGTGATGGAGAGGGGGCCATAGATCATAATGTGTGGTCTAATAATGTGGTACAAGAATAAGAGTGGATTGTTGGCCATTGTGGAGATCTGTGTCGAATTGGTCTCTTCATGTTGATGATACATGGGCTGTTTGATTGTAACAGAGCAATGGTGCATCTGCCTACTTTGTTGGTTCAGGACACACCCCATCTCTTGACTCCTATACACCACGGGTCAATAACACGCAGCAACTTCAGAGTGTGTGATATCCTCAAAGGTCAGAGGTCACTGCATCACGCTGCTTGTGAATGATTGACCCCACTGACTGCAACATTCCAGAGTCATTAACAGTGGTCTGTCAGGGTGTGTCAGCTGACTGATGAAATGCCTGAACCGTGACACTATAATGCCACAACTGAGATGCACTGTGGCACTGATTTGTTGGCGAGGGTTGTTTACTGCTTAGATGTAATCTGCAGTAGAGTTGCACAATCATCCTGCGGCTCTTAAACATGGTGCTGAAAGTTAGTGTTCAGTTGTAAGGGACTTTAGAATTGTGCTTAGACTGGAGATACTTCCTGAGTGGTCATAACTGTTGTGTTCTCTGTGCCGTATTATACCTACAGCTGCAGGATATATCTAGAATATTTCATAACTGACATTTTAACAACAAGGAGAAAAATGTGGAAATCATACACTACATAAAAGGTGAAACTGTAATTACAGAAGAACGTATAGCAAATGAACACTCAGTGATTTATTACTGTACAGCAAAATGTCACGTTCGTTCAGACTGACATTTTCCACTCTCACATAGAACCGTGAACGCAGCATGGCATGTTCAAGGTTGGTGTGTGTGTAATTGTTTTGTCATATGATTTGGCTTCAAAGTGGCTGATGCTTGCCACCTTCATTTGTGGCTGGTGCAATACATGGTTTTTTTTTTAGTTTTTGGTGTTTTTCATTGGTGTCTATGAACAATAATTTGCATTTGTGTGACGAAGGCTCATGCACCTGGTTTGTTTATGCTAATGATTGCAAAGTGTAATATTTTCCAGTGAACATTACATATGCAGCGGCAGCAATTCTGTGGCTTAAATAAACTGTAACGTAAAGATGGATTGTGACAGTGAACCAAAAATAAAGCCAAAATATGTTGTACATTGGGAGCACTGGTGGTCATAAACACATCTAACTGTATGTGAGTCAGTGAGACTTCAGTTAAACTAAAACCTTAAAGCACACCTCCAATAAGGATTTCTTAGAGGTTGGTTTCAGGTTTTTTGGGTAGACATCTGTTCGTATTGTCACCAGGTTATGATTCATGCTTTAGAGCAGTGATTCTCAAATAGGGGTATGCGTACCCCTGGGGGTAATATATACACACACACTGTATATACCCAACATCAATTCAGAAATCCTTTCAAATCCATCCATCCATCCTCTACCGCTTATCCAGGGCCGGGTCGCGGGGGCAGCAATCTAAGCAGGGAGGCCCAGACCTCCCTCTCCCCAGACACTTCCTCC
>JAPTHA010001046.1:0-10664 GCA_029814585.1 Gymnapogon annona
TTTTTTTTTTTTTGTGAAATGGTACTTTGATTTAGTACAAAAAGAGGGAAAACTACATACAAATACCAAAACACAGAGAAAAATTTGTAGTAGCGAGTATTTGTAGGTCATTTTGGAAATATTTTCCCCAAAAGGTAATTTTATATAAATATCTTGGGTGTAATTTTTGGATATCAAAATTTCATCCCACCGGCCGGATTGGAACTTTTGGCGGGCCGCATGTTTGACTCCGCTGCCGTAGACCCTTTGGAACTTTTTGCAGTTCCTTTAATCTTTTTAGTACCTTGGCACTTTTTTCGTGCATTTGGACAGCATAGGAACTTGGAACTATGGACCACAGTTCCGAGAACCACATTAGCTCCCACTCCCATGTAGGGTCTTTTCATGGTTGTATGCGATCTCATATGACATTGTTATTTGGTGATCGGTAGGCCTCAGGCCACACCTATTACCAGTTTTCCATGTCTTGCAGCACCAGCAGTTTTAAAAGTAAAAACACTCCTGTAGACTGTTTTTGCATTTTTCAAAAAATGGACAACGCAAGTGAAAAGTGGACAGACGGGGTTCAATGTCTTTATGGCATTGTACTTGACAAAGGAGGTTCTGTAATATTTTGAGGGCTTGCAGCGGAACATAAAAATAACTGCCAAGTTAAGTAAAAAAAATTGAAAATGCAGGGATATTTCACACCATAAAGTAATGCAAAGAGAAGATTTTAAAATAAACAAATACATACACACACACACTGCACGTGTGTATATAAAGTGAATAAGTTTCCCTGGGTGACCATCGTTCCTAGAACAAAATTTGAGGTGGATAATTCTTAGAAATTCTCTGTCTGAAAGTGGCTTATCTGCCAAGAGTCTTTGTTCCACTAATGGTAGATGTTCTGGACAAAGCTTTACCTGTGATGGTAGAAGAATCAAAAACAAGAACATCGGATGCCGAACCTTGGTCCACAGCTCATGAAACAAATGACCAGGGTTAGGGTTAGTACAGACCAAAGTGACCTAAAGTGGATCAGAACCTGGGTTTGGGTTTGTATGTGGAATCTGAACTGATATGTGTTGTCAGTGGCTTTCATTATGCACACTTCAATGTTATTTCACAGATTCATTCTATGGGCTGGGTTTGACCCCTTGATAGCTGGGTTTTATATATATATATATATATATATACATATATTATATATAATCTTTGGCTTCAAATATTGAACCATTGCATGTGTGTTGACAGGCATTGTCTCCAAGCGATAAGAAGTGTTTCGAAGACATGGCAAAGGCTGACAAGGTGCGTTACAACAGAGAGATGAGAGACTATGTCCCCCCAAAGGGCTTCGGAAAGAGGGGCCGCAAGAGGAAAGACCCCAACGCGCCCAAACGGCCCCCGTAAGTCCCACAAAACCACATCACTGACCCCGATAGCCCCACAAGTCCCATAAAACTGCACAATAGACCTCCATTTACTCTGTAAGTCCAGTAACACCAGATCATACACTTCCATTGGCACCTTAAGTCCAATGAAACCAGATCACTTTCCGGTGGTTTTACAATGTAATGTTAAAATCTGTGTCTATTGTGACCCTCAGGTCTATGAGGTCTTTGTAATCATTTGTTGTTTTGTCATCTCCCTGCTCTGGTACCTCCTGCCTCAGATGTTCAGCTAAATGAACACGGGTGGAGACGATCACCTCCATGTTTCCTGTTGGCAGCAGTGACTCCTGCTGAGCCGATGACATTGGTTTAAAGCCAGTGTTCAATTGTGATGGTTGTGGGAGTGAATGGACAGGTTCAGTTTTGCTGGCAGCAGACTAAACCCATGGACCTAAGCTGTCTGTCCAATCTGTGTAGAACCGCTGAACCTAAAACTTTACCACCCATATTTTGTAGAGTCCCTGGCCCTAATCTTTCTGTCCGTCCTTCCTTCGTAGAAGCCCTGGACCTAACCTCTCCACTCTCTGCAGGTCTGCGTTCTTCGTGTTCTGCAGCGAGTACCGTCCCAGTGTGAAGCAGCAGTACCCTGGTCTGTCTATAGGAGACTGTGCCAAAAAGCTAGGAGAGATGTGGAGCAAACTTTCTCAGTCTGAGAAACAGCCGTATGAAGAGAAAGCGCAGAAACTACGAGAGAAATACGACCGGGTAAGAAGATGCTAACGCTGTTACTAATCCTGTACACTCATACACCTGCAAGTCAACCAATCAGTAATAACCCCGTGTTCCAGGACATGGTGGCGTACCGCGGAGGTGGAACCTATGCCAGGAACCCCGGGTCATCAGCTCAGGGAGGAGATGAAGAGGAGGACGAAGAAGGAGAAGATGAAGACGATGAGGACGAAGACGACGAGTAGAGACCACCAGCTGCAGCTGAAAGAGAGAATGAATGAGCGAATGAGAGAGAGAATGAATGGGAGAGAATGAGAATGTAAGAGAAAGACAGGGAGGTGTGTGTTTCACAGGAGGGAGAGGTCAAAGGTGAACCAAGACACCTGTCTCTTAGAGGAGGAAGGTGAGCAGGGCTCCAGAACACTCGAAACACAAGTTTGAATCAGTAAATATACACCATGAACAGAGTTGAACTAACAGGTCATGTGATTTAGTGAGTGTTTGATGTGAAGTTAATTAGAGTCCACTTTGGTCCCGTAAACGTTAGATGCTTCAGACTGAACAACAGCTCTGGTTGAACTTATCAGAACCATGTAAAGAGAAATGGGTGGACGCTGATGTGTTTCATACAGGGTACTTTGAACCCTATTATTTTTCATCAAGGGTACTCTTTACCCACTTATGTTTCATAGAGGATACTCTTGTTTCATACAGGGTACTTTGAACCCTGTTATATTTTATGAAGGGTACTCTTTACCCTGTTGTATTTTGTACAGGGTACTTTGAACCCTGTTGTGTTTCATAAAGGGTACCCTTGACTCTTCCGTTTCATACAGGGTACTTTGAACCCTCTTATTTTCATGAAGGGTACTGTTTACCCTCATATGTTTCATAAAGGGTACTTTGAACCCTCCTATATTTTATAGAGGGCACTTTGAACCCTCTTATTTTTCATGAAGGATACTCTTTACCCCTTAATGTTTCATACAGGGTACTTTGAACTCTCATGTTTCATTAAGGGGCCTCTGGGTTTGGTTCAGACTTATGGCAGCTGTTTCATGTCAGTGAGTTTTTAGTCGTGTTAATGTTCATGGAACTCATTGTTCAAACCAATGTGTTCAGAGACAAACTGGAGTCCTGCACCTAATCTCAACCAACCAGGAGCAGCTTTTCTCTTTGTCGAAACACACACTTAATACATTATGAGTTAATATACTGAACGTGTTCAAACGGTCCAGAACACAGGGGATCTGGAATAGAACCACTACCTGCTTAGAACCACGAAAGAACCAGCATGCGATCATATCAGATCCACAGTGATGAACATGTGTGGTTTGGACACCAATGGCCCCGCCCTCCAGAAGTGCCCACCTGGACCACAGCGTGTGTCTGAGTGTATGTGTGTGTGGCCTTTCAGTAACTGTGTGTGTGTGTGTGTTCATCAGATGTTAAACTGTCCCACGCCAGAGGATACTAGAGTAACCCCCCCATCTTACCTCACTGTAACCATGGTTACCCTGCACCCCACCCCACCAACTCCTCTGTCTTACCATGGAAACCCCAACTCCTCCTTGCTCTTCATCATCATGTTGTTGTTTTTTATTTTGTTCACTGTCAGAGTAGAAACTTCAACTTTTATAATAAAACAACCAATGAGGGAAAATCACCAGCTGTTCTATGTCCTGATTTAGCTTTGTTCAGGTGTAGCGTCTGTCACCACAGTTTCCACTCAGGTTCTGTACACCACTGGTCTTAAAGCATCAACAAGGACCACATCCACTATGTAGAATGATAGGATGGGCTTTAATGTCTTGCAAGGCGAAGTTTCTTTGGCATAGTAGCAAAACAAACATCTATACACACATAAACATGGACCAAAATAAACATCTTTATACACAAACAAACCACAACAATAACTGTATACATACAACACAAGCATAGATGACAGAAATAAACATACATCTCCACATAACACCACAAACCAGAGCAATGAACATCTATACATACAAACCACAACAGACATCTCTACATGCACACCACAGCAATAAACATCTATACATACACAGATGTAGTCTACAGCAATAATTAAACATACATAAGCCATAGTAATATACATATACACAAACATGAACCACAACAGAAAAGCAGATATACCTTTAAACATACATCGAATAGACAGTTACATACTCATAGATGAACCTGAAAAAATAATTACACATAAACCTAAACATGAAGTCTACCTGCTATACAAAACAATCTATATATATACAGTATGTATGTATATACATATGTGTGTGTGTGTGTATTTACTGATCTACATCTCTCGAACCAAGCAGAACCTGTGTTCCTTTGACAGGGTTAGGGTTAAAAGTGCAGTGTAGCCTTATGACCAACAGGTGACACCACAGAGCCAGACAACACCTACCATCAGGTACATGGGTTCATTAGCATCTCATAAGAACCGGATACTTTTAATTTAGCTGCATATATATGTTTGGTATGGGAATTTTTCTTGGCAAAAACTATTTTTGCTCAAGAAATCAGTGAAGGGAGTGTTTATGTTTAGAATAAGATCAGGCCAATATTGGGTGATCATTCCTCATTAAGTATAGAATGGTCGGGGGGGCACTACGGAGCCACAGACGAAGATGGCAGCATAATGTGGGTGCTCTGTATGACCATACATAAATAATGGTACCAACCATTATTTATGTTGGTACCATTATAATGGCACTGGCTGTGCTGAGAAAATGTCAAAAACGAATGCAACCAAGGACTGCGAAACCTTCACCCGAAAACGCGGTTCTGTGATGTTTATTACGGATATAATTCACCAAGGAACCATATGTGTGATGTGGGTTCTACCCAGTACCTATTGGGCTTCTCCTGTTCTCTCTCTCTAGTTCATGCATTCATGCTATTTAGAGCGTAAGCTCAGTGTTGGGCAGGGCAATAAATGTTTCCAATTGGTGGCCCGAACACTCCGCCTCCGACTCCTCTTTCCTGGCTCTACACTGGGGACCCCGACAGTGGTCATGCAGTCTCCCGGACCACGGCGAACACATGGCAGAGAAAGCCGTCCTTAAACTGCCAGAGGACCGGGAGTCGGTACCCGAGTTATGGTTTGCACAGGCCGAAGCGCAGTTCAGTCTTCGCAGCATCGCAGACGATGAGAAGAGGTTCTGGCATGTCGTCACAGCACTGAACAGCAGGACACTATCCCAGGTGGTCCGCTTCATCACCTCTCCACTGGCTTAGAACAAATATGGAGCGTTGAAAGAGCACCTGCTGCGGGTTCATGGCCTGTCCTGGCACGAGCAGGCGTGCAAGATACTGGACATAAACAAACTCGGTGAGCACACACCAACACAGCTCATGGACTATATGCTGAACCTTTTGGGTGATGAAGAGCCGGGTTCACTTTTCATTGAACTGTTCCTGCAGCAACTTCCCCCACACATGAGAGATGGCGAGATGGCGAACCGGATGGGCAACTCTTCATAAGCTGCTATCTGCTTTGTCCCAAAAAGTTATGAATATGGCTCAACATTTACCTGTTTTTGAGTTTTCTGTCATATTCGTTAATATACCATGGAAAATGAGTGACCATAATTATACAATGGAAACTACGACGAACAGCAGCACCAAACTAAAATCTCTGACCACGCCAGTCAAGTCTCAAGCGCCATCTTCTAAGATGAAGGTGGTTCGAGAGGAAGACGCTAATGCTGCTGCAGTCATTCACGCCATCAACAAACTCACCGAGAGAATTGACGATTTTGGTGTGTAGCTTTGAGAACACTCAGTCATTGTGGCTAATATATTCAGACTCATTGAGATGAAAATAAAAAATAAAAGAAATAAAAGACTGCAAATGCAAACTACAGGCACTGGAGAAGGACGTACCTTCTCTCAGTCGAGAAAACAAGGAGTTACAAGAAAAAATAAGTGTGGTGGAGCGTTCTGAAAAGCGCTGCAACCTGAAAATTCAAGGTATGACGGAAAGAGATGATGAAAACCTCTGCAATACTGTCGTGGATATTCTGACCAAGATAGCACCGAACCAGGTGGAGAGCATGGAGTATGTGGTAGACTCAGTGGAGTATGTGGTAGACTCAGTGTACTGCGTGGAGAGGAAAGTTAATGGGAAACATTGGCAAATATTACTAAAGTTCACAACAAGACATCACCGAGATATCATCTGGGCACTGACCAAGAACTGCAAGATCGGTAAAGATCTGGGGATCCAGTTCAAGCAAGACTTCTGCAAAGCGGATCCAGAGGCATGAGCTGCAGCGTGGCCAGAGATGGAACGAGCCAGAGCGGCAGGGAAAAACGTGTACTACAAAGGCCATGTTGGGTACATCAACGGGATCAGGTTATGTCCTGATGTGTCGGAGGAGATGGTCTCAGGGCTATAGTTTCTACATACCCTGCAACGCCAGGACATTAGTCGGACTTTGTAGAATCATTTTGCTTTCAAGTTGGTTAAATGAGGACTCATATGTTTTTGAACTGAACAGAACACTCTTCATGGAAAGAGAAATACGCCCGGGATTTTTTTATTTCAGTCTCTAAGGTACTTTTTACGTTTCCTCTTAAGTTAAATTAAACTGAGCCTCGTTATGTTCCTCCTTATGTTAATGATTATAAAATACTACAGTGTTAGTATCCTTATGTTAATGATTATAATGCTACAGTGTTAGTATCCTCCTTATGTTAATGATTATAATACTATAATGTGAGTACCCTCCCTTTTTTTATGACTATAATACTACAATGTCGGTATCCTCCTTATGTTAACGATTATAATACTACAATGTGAGTATCCTCCTTATGTTAATGAGTATAATAGTACATAATGTTAGTATCCTCCTTATATTAAGGGTTATAATGCTACATAGTGTTAGTATCCACCTTAAGTTAAGGGTTATAAATACTACAGTGTTAGTGTCCTTCCTATGTTTAAAAGGTGTATTAACTCACTTATTGGGTTGTATTGATTTTGAAATGGAGTTGTGTTTTTACAAATTGATGGTCAGTTACTTCAACTCTTTTTATTGTTTTGTTTCTCTAAATACTCATCTCTTTAGATACTGAAACTATATTTTTGTGATACTTCTAACAATGTCTAGCATAATACTTAGTTAAATCGTTTGCATAGTAAGGCTTAATTCTTAATAGGAAAGTGATGCTGTTTTTCTATTAAGGGACTTGGGAATAGCAGTTATTCTTTACAAGTACAAGCTTTTTCTATATTTCTTGTATGCGTTATTATATGTGTTATATGTCTCTTAATACAAGGGGTCTTAGAGATAGTGTCAAAAGGAAATTGATCTTCTTATTTTGTAAAAATGAAAAAGCAAACTGTGTTCTTCTTCTGGAAAATCACTCTGTTGTTTCTGATGAGAAATTCTGGTCCAGTCAGTGGGTTGACAAAATATTATTCAGTCACGGCACCAACAGATCGGCAGGTGTTACAATAATGCTAAATAATTTCCCTGGAAAGATCTTAAACCATAAGGACGATGACCTCGGCCATTGGATCGTCTGTGCTTTAGAAACTGACAATAATTTTATAATTCTAGGTTGTATTTATGGATATAATACCAGTTAAAACAAACTTCACTATGTGAAATTTCGGAAACTATAAAGGCTTTTTGTCAAAGGTATCACACAGAAAATATCATAATTGGAGGAGATTTTAACATGGTAAAAGATGAATGGATGGATAGAATCCCATCCAAATGTCAAAACCATTATTATAACCCTGTCTTGAACGGTTTTTGTTTGGATCTTAAACTGATGTATCCTTGGCATATTATGCACCAAAATAATCAGAGTTTCTCTTGGTTTAAACCTGATGGATCTGCCAAATCTAGACTAGATTTCTGGTTAGTGTCTCTTAATATTTTAAATTAAATGTAATCAGCAATATTTCAGCAGCACCTCTAACAGATCACTGCATGATTCATCTTTCTATCAAACCTCCTAACACGCAACCATATAAGAAGGGTTATTGGAAATTTAACTCAAACTTTTTAGACAATGAGCCTTTCTGTGAAGAAATTATTCCAGCGATAAAGGCACTTCTTATTGACACAGATTTGTCCACATACACAAACAAGTGGGAAATGTTTAAGTTTAGGGCACGACAAATTTCTATAGCATATAGAAAATCAATTAGTAGAACACACAAGCAAAAAGAAATTAAAAGTATTAAAAAAAATCTACTTTATTTGCAGCAAACCTGATCTTAATCAATTTGATAAACAGACACTCACATTATTACAGACAACATTAGATCATATTTATATTACTAAAGCAAAAGCAGCCTATATCAGATCTAGAGCCAAATGGATTGAAGAAGGGGGGAAAAAATCAGCATTCTTTTGCAGACTGGAGAAAAAAAGGCAAGAAAGAAATACCATTAAAAAGATTAGAATTAATAATCAAGAATGTTCTGACCCTGAACCAAATTGGCAATTTTTTTTTGTTTTATAGCAAACTACAATATATTCCTCTGTTTTTTCTGACACTGATGCTGATTGTTTCTTTCATTTTATTGAGGGATGGATCCCCAAAATAGATGATGATTTTAAGCAACTGTATGATGCTAAAATCACAATGGATGAAGTAGAAAATGCAATGCTGTGTTTATCTCAAGATAAGTCTTCAGGTTCGGATGGGCTCACTGAGATAATGGAACACTGGGTTCTCCCACACACTATGAAACAAGGAGTCATTACTCTTATTCCTAAACCTGGTAAAGATCCAAAATTTATAGATAATCTGAGATCCATAACACTTGTAAATACAGGCTATAAATGATTAATTCATATTTCTTCTAATAGGCTCAAAAAAGGTATAACACAGATAATATCAGAGATGCAGTCAGGTTTTCTTTAGGACAGATGCATTCACAACAATATTCGTCTGATTATTGATTTATTAAATTACAACTCCTTTGTAGAAAGCAATGAATTTATTCTGTTTCTAGATTTCTATAAAGCTTTTGATATGGTTGAACACAGATTTATTTATAGATTTATTGATCTTCATTGCTGCGGCAGAAATGCTATCAATTCGTGTATGAGAAATTGACATCGTTAGGTAAAAAGCTTGTAACAAGTCAATTAGCTGATGACACAACAATATTTATGAAAAATGTGTATCAAATCCCTAAAATACTTGACATAATTGGTCTGTTTTCTAAAGCATCTGGTTTAACATTAAATATGAACAAGTGTGAAATATTACCCATTAAAGATTGGTCTCTTCCAATGGCTCACAACATACCTGTTAGGTCCACAGTTAAATACTTGGGCGTCCAAATTACAAAAGATAGTACTTTGTTGGAAAATCTTAATATTTAGAGTAAAACAAACAAGGGTAAATTATGCCTAAATGCCTGGTCAAACAAAGACTTAACTCTATTCGGTCGAATATTCTTAACAAAAATGGAAAGTCTTTCTAGACTAATCTACCCAGCCTATTGTACGGCATTCCCTAAAGCAGCCAATCGAACGATTAATCAATCCCACTGTAACTATATATGGAATAGAAGAACACAATATGAGAAAAGCTGAACACTGGTCAAAGACTATAAAGAAGGTGGTCTGAAAGCCTTTGACTTTGACTGTATTAATGGAACCCTTAAAATAAACTGGTTAAGGACTTTCTTGAAAAAGCAGAATAGTTTATGGCTTCATATTCCATCCCAGAAATCCTTCTGAAACTTGGTGGTATTAATTTTCTCCTGAGGTGTGATTTTGATATAAAACGATTACCTGAGAAACTCTCATCTTTTCATCAGCAAGTTCTTCTATATTGGAAGTTGATTTACAAACAAAATTTTAGTCCCCATACGACTCCATTATGGAACTGTAGATATGTGACAGTTAAATATAAATCACTGTGCCATAAGGAATGGCTGGAAAATGGAATTTGGTCTGTAATGCACTACTACTAGATGACAATGGACTCTTTAGGTCACATGAACAATTCTGTTCCAAATTTAACTTCTCAGCTGATCGTAAACATTTTGACATCCTGATCAAAGCTATTCCTCAACCACTGGCCAGGTTGGCTCACAATTTGTTCCATGATGTGGTCGATAAAACACCAGCCCTCCCTCAGCTTTTAATAATATAATAATAATAATATAAACGGAGTTGAGTTCACTCATCTCAAAATCCCCAACTCAGCACTTTGCAACATGTTTGTAGAGATATCTTTACCCATCTAAATCAACCAGAAACTCAATTTCTCAAAGATTTTCTAATATTGATATTGGGAAAATAAAAATTAATTATATTAAATATGCAATTTTACCCAAAGCTAAAGAGATTCACTTCAGAGTATTTACAGGAATATATCCCTCAGGAGAATTTCTCAGGCGTAGATTTGGCTTTGACTGTAACTGCTGCTCTTTCTGTGGTGAGGAGATTCAAACAACAGATCATCTTTTTTTATGAATGTGACCACAGCAAAGTCTTTTGGGATGAGGTACATTATTGGTTATATCCTCGGATTTTTGGTCTAGAAGAACTTTCAAAAAAT
>JAPTHA010001070.1:0-10663 GCA_029814585.1 Gymnapogon annona
CTCATGATCAGGGGAGAGCGGGAATCGAACCACCAACCCTTCAGTTAACAGACGACCCGCTCTACCACCTGAGCCACGATTTTGATTTAATGATAATAAATCATTAAATCAAACAAATCATTTCCATTGTAATTTAATGAAAAAACAGACGTTAGACACTTCTGTTTATTCCACATTTAGTAAATAGAAATAAAATTTTGTGAATATGTTTGATTGAAATGTGACTAAAGACTCAAGTACAACTACCCGACGAAGGGTGAATGATTATCACTAGTACAGGAGGAACCCACATGAACACACCTCAACAGGGCTCCACTCATGTCAACGACAATCAACAGGATTTACTGAGTAGAATGACATAAACATACAAATGTTCAGCAACTACATTATACTAATCAAAGCTACTAGCTTATTTTTGGTCCAAAAATGGGACCAAATACAGTATATTTCTTCTCCACTGTGCAGTCCCTCCCAGACAGATGCAATTATGTGATTTTAATGCAATTTTAACAGTAATATGCCTCACTATCATTTACACACATATTCAGACTTACAGAGTGAGTCTACACAAAACACACATAAATACGAATATAAATACATTTGACACAACTGGTAACGTCTTCAGTTAAATTTTTATCTTTCAGAAACTAATCTTGCTTGCCAGATTTGAACCTTTGGGGGAGCTGGTTTTAGCCCACTGGTTGCATGTTTAACACCCATGTCCTAAAGTCGATGGATTAGGCAAGGCTGTAATATTGGAGGAATTTCAACTACTGGGGGTGAACTAAAGATGGTACTTTTTGCAGATGATGTCTTCTTAGAACAGCCCACACAGGCTTTACCCAGATGGATTATATGGAAGAACATGGCCCAAAGTCTGACAACGAGCTTCATTTATCAAAAAAAACCAGATCTATGCATTCAGTTTTGCACCCATGAAAGACATTATTCAAAAATTCCAGTTTAAAAGGGATGATGACAGAGTGAAATACTTGGGTGTGTACTTACCCACAGGCTTAACAGACTTGTTTAGCATAAATGTTGGGATCTTGACTCCAAAATGAAGGCAGATCTGAATGTGGAATGTTATTCCTTTTTCAGCTCAAGAGTTGAATGTGTTAATATTAATAAAGACACTAGAGCCGTTTCAGACATTGGCTGTGGAGGTGACAAACCAACAAGGGGATAAAGGGAAAGATGATGATTAAAAGCGATAGACTAGCAGGAATTATTTAATACTTAATTATTTAATACAGCTTCATGGAACAAATATCTAAATGTAGATTAGTGACTGGGATTGTTGAACAGCACTGGAAGGACAGTGACATTTTAGGCCCCCGTCCAAGTTCTTATTACTAGCCTGTGGTTGAAAGAACAGCGACAGAAACAACAGCTCAGAGGTCATCTGTGAGAGTACCGACACACGCAGTAAAACGCAGGCTGCAGGGGCACAGACCTTGGAGTTTACGGGGTGTCACTGAATGCAACATTACAGTGTGTGGACGTGTGTAAATCAGCCACAGTAATAGGTGAGACATTTCACTGCCAACCTGACAAACGTCTGGGTCCAATCTACTGGCATGTGGAGTCTATTATTTGATATTTGTATTATTTTATCATTTTGTGCAGGGTTGGTCAGATTTTATTTTGATACTTGTAAGATTTTGTAACATATTTTGTGGATCATGGGAATTTGTAGTCAGAAGAGGAAGATGTGGCTAGGTGAGGGTGGGAGTATATAAGAAGAACTTCATCCCCTCGTTTTCGAATGTCTTTTTTTATTTTGCAGTTTGTGGTTTTAAATGTTGATGTGCAAAATAAAAAATGCAAAAAAAAATGCTTTCATAAATGGGCAAAAAAACATAATTCAATAAAAATTTCCTTTTTAAAAAAGGAACCACTTTATCTACACGTGCAAAGAAACCCTCCTGCACATAAAACCCAAAATGGCTGTGGTTGGGTTTATGAATGGAGGATGTGAAAAGGAGCCCATATCCACAGTCCAGACTGGATTAAAGTTAGAGTCCAGGGTGGTGGGATGCCAATCTATCCACCTCCCCTGCAGAAATAATCTGTCTGAATGCAGTTTTACTCCTACACACACAACTAAAGCAGTCAAACTGCAGAAATGTGAGCTGGTATGAAAAACAAACGCTCCCTCATGACAGCGATTCCAGCTGACACAACATTTCACCCAGAGGGGGAAGTGTAATCAGTGGCGGGGGAGGGGGGGAGAGACAGCCTGTGTGTGTGCCGTGGGGAACTCCATAAGAGTTCTGACTTTTTACATGCACTTCCTGGTAGCGCTGTGTTTGTAGCAAAGCATTGTGGGACGAAAGGGCAACCTCAAGGCTGCATAATTGACTGGTGAGTAACACACCACATTTACTCCTACGGTCTATTAACAATACTGCTTATGGTATTCTGAGTATCAGTGACGTGCAGTGAAGTTGCTGTCTGGTGAGGCACAGACTTCATCACGATCAGTTTACAAGCATGTGAATCTACAGAGTACTTATTCACTATTTGATTGACTGGTTACGCTTAAAATCTCACATCAGCTTTGATCACACACACAAACAGTAGCAAAAAACCCCAGCACATTTCATTAAAAAACATTACAATGGTCAGTGGACCAAACCTTTTTTACGCCAAGGATTGTGTGACAATATTTTTACAGATCGGCCTTTAAGTCTGGCAAAATAAAACAACAAAACAAAATAAACAACAAAATAAAATGATACAGAAACATAAACGACCGAAGCAGAATTTGGACATGTGTCAAGTTTCAGTCACAGAGAGATGTGGCAGAGAGGATCCGGTATACTGTATTTAAAAAGAAAACATTGTACAACCTCCAGAGGGAAAACTCAAGAGGATGTCTGCACTTGAGTCGCTAACTCTAGTTTACTGTCAGTCACTGAACTGCTGGGGTCACCAGCTCCCCATACCAATGAAGCAAGAGAACTGTGTGCCTCACATAGTGCCTTTTCACAGCCGTTTAAGTCTCACTGCTCAGCACAAGAAACACGTTACACACATACAGTCGTTAAAAAAAGCAATCAGCTAAACTATGGAAATTGAGTTCATATAGCAGATTTGTTTGAACATTTTAATAGCGATGTTAAAGAGAGACAGCGATACGGTCTCAGTGCACAGTGCCAGTAGAGTCAGCAGAGCGATCGTGCAATCCCAAGTGAGGCCGAGCCGGCTCCTGCCTCACTGCGCGTCTCTTCGCAGTATTTGATTCGTAAACATGGAAATTCATCGATTTTCGTAAAAAATGGCTTTAAAATGGGCCAAGTTAAATGAAAAATAAATGTATAGTACAAATCACAGGTTAAATATAGCCATTTCTTTCTTTTATTTTTTTAATTTATTTTTTAAAAATATAACCATTTATTTCTTTTTTCTTTTCATGATGACAGGTGAAGCCGTGCCTCACTTGGATCCCCTGACTGTATGTCACTGCTGAGTATAATATCTAGCTACACAAATTACAATATGATCAGGACACAATATATAACAATACTGTTGGGCAATGCTTTTTTTTTTTTTTTTTAAAAAGTGTGTTTCCTAGAAAACCAAGATCTGCCTTTCAGACATAAAAAAGTGCCATTAAGATGTCTGAAATAACCATTAACAAAACACCGTTATCAGTAACAAAAAACCTATATATGACCTGCAATATCATAATAATACTTTTTCTGTATATATACAAATATTAACATAGAAAAAGAAGAGGCCGCAGGATTTCCCAAAAATATAAAAGAAAAAAACCCAACAATAATAAATCTCCATGTCCACATTTGAATAAATACCTAAAAATATTGATATAGTGGCGAGAAATGAAATATTCTGACAGTACTTTCTTACACCCCTATTCTTAGCAGGGCGTTTTTCATTCTGTACATTTCATTCTTTGCATTTTTTAAAAGTAATTACTCAGCATTTTGAGGGTTAAAGCCCTTTACACAGCAGTGATGTGGCCACAATACAATACCACAATAAACATATTTATACTATTTATACCTTTGGTGATGTGCATCATTGAACAGACTTATACAAGGTCATTCTTCATATCATTATGAGTTGTGATATGAATGCTTTAAGTGTCTTGTGTTGCCTTTGTGTCGTTCTGATTATCCTCCAGGTAAGAAGCTAATGAGTGTTTTATTTGGTGATTAATCTCCTAAAAGTCACTATCCTGATGTCGAGTGACTTGGCAATGCTGCTCTACAAGCCATTCATTTGACATTTATGACATTTCGTTACCAGATTCCTTGTGTGTGTCTGTGTAATGACAATAAAGGAAGTCAAAGTCTCTCCATTTATTGTACTTAGGATTCTCATGTCCTTGGTGATATAATCAGGGTTCGTACTGTACATGATTATAGTCACTTTTTATCACAATGATATACATTACATTACTCTGTAAACATTTAAAGTAACTTCTAAAATGGTTCATGATTGAAAAAAGTTTAGAAATGAAAGGACGACACAAAATTGTATTCAAAAAAGGGGAAAGTGCTCGAGACACACTCGTACCGAGATAAAGTTTAAGATAAAAAATTTAGTCATTATGACAGAAAGTGTTATATGTATCACCTCTGCAAGTAGCACTGGCTTGACTTAATAAAAAATGTAATTATAAAATACATAAATCACATCAGAGTTACAACTGCAAGGAGCACTTCAACTAAAATTCAAGGGCATGAATTAAATTAAAGCACACAAAGTAAAATAAAAACATTTTCAAGCACTTAAATTAAAATCCAAGCACTTGAAAACATAACATCAAAAGCGTTTTCAAGGATGTCAATTACACTGTGAATGAGTACCCTGACAAAGACACAGTATAGATGACTGTGTTCATGGTGGAAGGAATGTCAGCCCTGAGGCCAAAACAGAGAAGTTCTACCCGTAAGATTAGCCTCGTACCATCACTATGTGGAATTCACATATAAATACACAGCCTGAGCAGTGTATATGTACTGAGAACCTCCACCAGTTCTCTCTTCCCTCTCACTTACTGTCATGCAGCAGAGCATACATAGCATCACCAAAACATCAACACATCTCATGTTACACACAGTGATATTTCATCTGTAGCCTCATATTAAGTGGACTGTGTGTGTGTGTGTGTGTGTGTGTGTGTGTCTGTGTGTGTCTGTGTGTCAGTGTCAGTGTTTCTACCCAGGTCTGTAATCATTTCATTATAAGGAAAAAAAAAACGACATGTCTTCAGTCAAATGGACAAACACATATGGACAAGTTGAATACAGGTGTGTGTTTTCTAACGGGGGTCTGGAATACAAATCAACCATGACTAAAGTCAGTATATTATTATAGTGAATCAATATCATTCCATAAGTTTACATTGTTATATTTGTTTATAAAATGACTCGCAGATAGATAATTATTCTCCATGATTCTGTTTTAAAAGTTCTATCTCTAGATTTATGCAATAATTTTCCTTCTGTGACTGTAAATAATAATTTTCTACCAACTAACATCCACTTTGTCACATCTCACTGAGGAAGAAACATCTACAATTGAAACTGTATGGAAATATTGACATTTATCAAGTATATGGACATAAATATTGGGACACATTATGTCTGCAGCCTTAAGCTCTCCTGTTGATGAGGACTGGACATAGAAACATCAATATTAATAATAAATAGAATATTGATCCTATAACTATACTACTGACATTAGTCATTATTGTTTTGTATCCCAAACCCTTGTTAGAAAACCAACACCTATAGGTTCAACCTTTTTTTTTTCTGTGCTGTTTTGACACTTTTGTCCATTTGTGGATGACTGTGGCCATTATAATACAAGGATAAACATATGTACAGCTTACTTCCTGTTGTATATTCTGAAGTATTGATATTTGATGCATTGATACAAAACCAGACTCTGACCTTGATCCTGTGTAGAAATGCTGTTCATATTTAGTGTGACTCCACTCTTGCGGTGCTCCTTGTTCTCAGATCGATTCATTATCTACGTTCAACCCATGTGCTTTTGTGACCCCTCCTTCATCTGCAGTGTTTTGTCCTCTGTTTGGACTGGATTTGTCTGCCCTGCTGAGTCTTCTGTCTTTTCCTGAGTCAGACTAATGATCAGAGTTGGAGTTGAAGTGGTGATTGTTCTGGTGGCGGGGGGCTTTTAGTTGCTGACAGTGTTCAGACGCACTGACACATGCCCGTTGTTTCCCTGTGTGGCTTTGACAGCTGCCTTCTCTGTCTGTGATCCTCCAGCAGTCTGGGTCATTGATGTCGTTAGGTTTGGTCTGTACCTGATCATTTGACGTTGTTTCTTAATGGTCTTCTTCTCTGCAGCCCTCTGAAAAGTGTGGCGTTCTTAACATGACAAAGATCACTGAGAATGGCAAGAAAGTGCGGTGAGTATTGTTTTTACTTCAGTGATGAGGTATGCACTGAAGATATTTAAAGGTACTTGAATTTCACCTTGAAACAGATGTACTAACCCTGACATTTGCATGGACATCAGTTATGTTTCTGCGTTCTAATTTAAACCTGGTGTGAATTCTAACTTTCACTTCTCAAACAGCACAGTGAGTATAGAAGTATAAAATATCTGTTACAGAAAGAACTGGACTTCCTCCTGGACCGTCCTCCATGGATCCACATTGCTATTCGCCAAAGGTCAGGGAGGTGGGACCAGCTGGGTGAGTGACAGATCGAACCTATCAATACGCAAGCTTTGTTAAGTACTGACGTCACCTAAAGATGCTTATTAACATATGATGTTATTACAATATGATGGCTATGTTTAAGTTGGTTATGGTCATGTTATGATGTTGTTACATTGTGAGGCTGTGACCAAATGTTAATATTTACAGTGTAAAGACATTCATCATTATCGTTCTTTAAGTGTAGATCACAAACTATAAACCTAAACTAGCGAGTACACTTTTAGAATGACCAAAAAACAGGAGCAGTCTCATATAGTATTTGTTTGTGATATTACACACGTATTATATACATTATGATGCATTTATTAAGTATTATCTGTGCATAGGTTACTCTGCTTTTTTTTTCCTAGAATAACATTTTTAATACCTTAATTTTGACTTTTGGAAAATTTGGTTTTGCAAAACTGTTTCCAGTGGTCTGTATGCATTGTGTACACGCACGCACGCACGCACGCACGCACGCACGTACGTACGTACGTACGTACGTACGTCTGTAAGAGCCATGCTATTTGTGTTAATGTTCTGTCCTTGTCCTTCTCTGTGTCCAGTTTGGAGGCAGTCAGTCCAAACCAGAGCTCACTGTGGACCTGAGGGGTGGTTCTGTAGAATGGGCCTCCAAAGACAAGTCTAGCAAGAAGCATGTTATAGAGGTCAGAGTGGATACAACTGGTTTCACTGGGTTCTTGGCATGTTTTAGGTTCATTAATAGGAAAACTCACCAAAGTGTCTCCAAACCAAGCTAAACCTACAAGTTTTAGTATTTACTTACTTTTTTCTCATTTATATTGACTGTGTGTGTTGTCACCTTCACACCCTTACACTGCAGCCACTCATGGCTTTGGATTTACTTTAGTAATTGTGCACTTTTGTATTCTCCATATTTATTTATTTGTGTTATCAGTTGCCAATCCATGACATTTCGTTGCCAGATTCATTGTATCTGTATGTGTGATGACAATTAAAGGAAGTCTAAGTCTACTTTGATACAAGGGTTAAAAAACTTGTATTCCAAAAGTTCTAGAAATAGAATGGCAATTTTTGCCACTAAAAATGAAAAAAAAAACCCAATAACTTTCAACTAACTGGATAAAAGTATCATTAATTTGCTCATATCTGGTCTCCGGCTGCAGTTGAAGACTCGTCAGGGAACCGAGCTGCTGATCCAGTCAGAAAACGAAGGCGTTGTCACAGAGTGGTTCAGAGCGCTGCAGGACACCATCAGTACCCACGTGAGCATCTACACCTACATGTCCACTACAACTCACATAACATCAGGTGTAACCACCACCAAAACAGTCCAATGACATCTGTGACCAATATATCAATACAGTCTTCAACGCATTTGAATCCAGCTGACTCACTTAACCAACTGAACATGAAATAACATTCAACTCTGGGTTGGTCCTCCACTTGTGTGTATCACTATAAGTGTCGGTGTGAAACACAACAGTGGAACCAAAGTTTAACAGCAGAGACGTGAAGGGAAACAAAGTTAGATTCAGGAAAATGTAAAAAAAAATTTTCATTGATTTGAGATGATTAGTGGATGAATGCTTTCACTCTAATCCCGTTGTCTGAGAAGATATGATGATCTGAGAAGTCAAAGGTGTATTTAGAAGCACCGTTGGGTTGTTTGTGTTCCAGGCCTGGGAGTCGGATGAGGCCATTGAAGAGGATATGCCTGAGTCGCCTGGTGCTGAGAAGGACAAAGACAAAGAGCACAGAGACTCCAAGAAAGGCAGAGGTGTGTGAAGAATGCAGCAGCGTCCACATCAAACATCCACACAACATGGTTCAAGTAGACCGGACCTGATTACCCATAATATCACCATCTGAACTTGGAAATGATCATTTCAAGTTCATCATTTAATCACAGTTTCCCAGTGATACATACAGACATACACACATACTGTTAGCGGTTAGCAGCTGAAACGGCTATACTAACGGTGGCTGCATGGACATTCACTTCGTCTCTGCTCTGGATGATGCATTCACAGCCCCTCGTTATCGTTATCATCTCTGGGACTTCAATTGTGTATACAGTCTATGTGGTCCATGTTGTGCAAGAATTCAATTTGTTGTGTATCTGTTCTGCTCTGTTCCTTTTTTCTGTTCTTTTATGCTGCTGTGTGTGAAATTTCTCCTTGCGGGACAAATAGAGATAAATTCAATTCAATACACACACGCACTTATATATATATATATATATACACTTTTTTACAGTATAGTAGTGGTCTTTCAGAGCCGTCTCAAGACTTGTTTTATACAGTAAATGAGGTAATCATGTCAATCAGTAACTTGTACAGACTTTAGGACAGAACACTATTTTATCCAAAGCTGAATATGAAAGTGTAAAGTCCAAACACAACACGGTTTATTCCTTTGCTGCTCAACACCTTCGTCTATAAAACAACGGCTTATCGGCCATCATGGCGATCAGTGCCTTGAGGCGGGTTGTAAGCAGCTCTGTCCTATCCCGTATGTCCTCCACAGGCATGAAGACGTCCTCCAGCATGGATGGCTCTGACAACAAGAAGACCAGACACAAGCTGAAGAAGTTCCTGACCCGCCGGCCCACGCTGCAGGCTGTCCGGGACAAAGGCTACATCAAAGGTACTTGGAATGAGTGTGTGGGAAACAAAGTGAAGGTTATAGGCTTTGTCTGTGAACATGACTAATGGGAATGTTGTGGATATTGAACTTCTTACTGTCTACATTTATTACATCAATGTAAGAGCTTACCACACCACAGGATATAACGAGAGCACTGATTGGCTCTGCGGTAATAGACAAATGAGAAAGTATGTCCTACGCGATACTTTGATACGAATTATAAAGTACAGGTTGATCTAAATAAAGATGCAGAAATAAATCACTAGGTTCTACCAAGTGGATAAGTATAATACCCAGACTTTAACCTTCTAAACATGGACAGGTGACATTGATCACAAACAGAATAGCTGTTTTTCCTCTGACTAAAACATGTTAAAGTCCATGGAGGTTTGGGAGTTAACGCTTAGTTCCTGAGACCCGCTCTATCTAAACCCAGACTCAGGACTATGTTGTAACCGTGCTGGTGACTGTGTGTCTTCAGACCAGGTGTTTGGCTGCAGTCTGTCCAGTTTGTGTCTCCAGGAGAACAGCACTGTTCCCAGCTTTGTCAGGATGAGCATCGACCACGTGGAGAACACTGGTGGGTGCAAATCTACGTCACTGCCATCTAGAAACAGGAAATGAGTGAAGCGACCATTTGATATGTAGTAAAACCAGGGTTGGGTTTATGGGCTGCTGATAATACATGCACTAAAGCACTAGACTTTAATGCGATATAATCATATAATTATATCATTATCCTCATATCCTCACTGTTTAACTCATCCTCTATGTGTCCAAAGGTGTGTGGACAGGTGGAATCCAGGTGTTGGCTTTCTAACAGGGGTCTAGAATACAAAACAATGCTGATTAATGTCACTGAATAGAATAGAACTTTATTGTCATTGTTACAAAACAATAAATACACAGTTTAGAGGCCATCTTCCTTTAGCAGCAAACACTTGAAGTTCACTTGAAGAAAACTTTATGTAAAAAAAGATTACTGTAAAAGGACTGAGCACTGCACAACTGGCACAGAGGAATATTTCTATATTCTGTATACTATAGTCAACTACAATGAAATCCTAAAATCTATAAAAAGCCAACTCTATTCGCCAACTCTAAAATTCGGCCATTATTATATTATACATTAGCAGAATCTGTGGGAAATTCCAGAAACACTTACTAGTTTTCAGAGTACAGTGATCCCTCGTTTTTCTCGGTTAATGGGGACTAGAACCCCCCACGAAAGACGAATTGCACGAAGTAGGTACCCCCCAAGCCCCCACGACGGATGTGTGTATATATATATATATATATATATATATATATGTATGTATGTAT
>JAPTHA010001104.1:0-10660 GCA_029814585.1 Gymnapogon annona
GATTGAGCCGTCTGTGCACAAAATGGTGCGCACATCAAGTGTGCACATCAAGCCCTTCTCCAATTTACTTGTTGGTGGTCTGGAGGAGGATTTGCAAATGCGATGTACGTCATTAACACTAAGTTTAGGCAGTTCCTGCAAGCATCCCGTATAAAACACCGCTATTTTTTAAGTAACCAGAAATGAGCGAGCCGCATTTCAGTGAATGAGGAAGTTGACGTGCAAGGAGCCCATTGCTCTGCTTTTTAAGAAGCAGATTACCCAGCGAGCAGCATGGCTCATAATCACCTTCACCCTGTCACATCCTGCAATAACCTGGACATTACCTTTCATGAACTCAGACCTGGACTCTGTTTTCCTGTCATGTCAAGATTCTTGTTTGTGCTTTATTAATGTTTGGCCTTGTTTGGCCTTCAGTTGGTTTTGTCTAGTTCTAGTAGCCTGGTTATGGTTTCTTGCTTTGGTTTGTTGATTCTTTGCTGGGTTTAGTTTGTGTGCTTCTTTTGTTAATAAATGTTCTATGTTCCCCTTCAATCTCAATCATCTGAGCTTCTCCCAGTTTGTCCAACCCTGTCAGTTAGTCATTTGAATGCTGTGCAAAATGCGATGCTGGAGAGATTGCACTTGTTAAAGATGCTGGAGAGATTGCACTTGTTAAAGATGCTGGAGAGATTGCACTTGTTAAAGAGTTAATGTCTTGTGCCTCATCAGTAAACCTTAAGTGGATTAAAGGGTCAAATTCAGGTTTGTTCTAGGGGTACATGAGTCGATCTAGTCCCATATGTATTCAATCCTTTTATCTTTTGAATGCTGACATCAATACTGCTTTTGGTTCTTACTAATTTAAGTTACAATGCAAGAACCACACAGCAGGGGAGGATATTCAGATGAATCCAGTCACACAGTAAATATTCGCTGTCCACGATTATGAAGATTTAAATGTTTTGTTTGGTTAAAAGCTCCGTTTGCATTTTGTGGAGGAGAATATGATCCATTCCAAATGCCGTCTGGGTATTTTTAGGTCTGTTTAAATCTTTAATGCAAAGAATTCCTTAAGCTGGGAGAAAAAAAAATGGAAAGAAAAGGCCTTTTGATGGTAGGCATTTCTTGACACACACGTCACACTGTGTCACAAGGTGAAGCAAAACTGCACCCACAACTTTTTATAAGAACTTCACAGAGTTCATTTGATTGGCTGTGACGGAAACTGCAGCACGTGGTGCTATGTTGAATAAATATTGCGAAAGCTCATCTACAAACATGGACTTGGCGGCACAGGCGAGTATGGGCAACATCAAGATCCTCAACACATCTACTCCAAAAGCAGCATCTTTTTCCTCTAAGCAAAGTGTATTGGAGGCATCCAAGGAGCATTATATAACCAGTGTGAGGTACATCGTGCAATCAACTGAAAGTTAGGTGCAATTCAACCTTCCTTAAACTGGTGTGACGCCAGAATCAACAAGGTCCCTTTAAATGCAACATGTTTTTGAAGCACTCTCGGCTGGATAATCATAGAAATCTCTGCCATCAATTTGAACCGATAAATTAATTTTAGAAATGTATTCTCTATTGGTGAATCAAGGTCCCAATCCAAAGCTTGCACATATCCAGGGAATGATGGGAAATAGTTCTGGTCAGATTTGTGTTAGAATAGCCACTAGTAATGTGCAACATAGACCTGTGGTTCTCAACTGGTCTGCCTTCAGGACCCACCATCACCCCTTAATGACAAGTCTCAACCTAAATCAAAGCAAAAAGTTAAACTTCTAAAATTGATTTAGTCTGACATTCAGTATTACTTCAGTAACTGTACTCTTAAAGTTTATTAATTCACTTATTCTGGAAATAATTTTAAAAAAACTGAAAGGTAAAAATGACTACCAACAGTGCACTATGGAATAAATTCAGTTTATTCAGTTTTTATCCACAAACCCCAAATAATTTAAACAAAAATTGCAATTCAAAAAGATTCATGCATAGGAAATTAACTTTTCTTCTGATTACCTTATTAGTTGGTAAATACTGAAAAACATTCATAAAACTTCATTAAAAAGTCATCTTCAAAATAAAAGTACAGATTTTCTTTTGAAATTATTTTTTTTTATTGTTCTGACAAAGGTCTGTGACCTACTGAAAATGGGTCCGCGAACCAAATTGTCCTGAGCACCAGATGAGAATCACTGGTATGGACTAATTCAATATAACTTTCTGAAACAACTATATTTCACCCCACAAAAACTACATAAATCAAAGCCTGAATTGTCAGCAATATGTTTTAGATGTGGAATATAGTTCAGCTCTTTTTCTTACATTGTACTTGGCTTTGTACAAAGGTCACAACCTTTTGGTCTGACCTCTGTGACGTTTTGATCAAAGTTAAAGGTGTTACTTTTCCATTCCATTAGATCTAGAGCTATGTTTATTAGGAAACTAAAAAAAACTTAGAAGATCTCTAATTCCTGAATTAAATTTATAGAAATTGCTTTATGTGTAGGATGAAAATGTACTAACATTGATTCCCCTCTACTCATTACTAAATGTTTTTTTTTTTTTTTTTTTTTATTTAGCAACCTTATAGTCATGTTGTGGTGTTGGTTGGTATAAGTGTTTCCTGTTTTATTTTGTAGGTCTGGTTTTGTCCAGCGTTCTTCTCATGTGTCCTGTAGCTTCACACCCCAATCCCATCACACCTGTGTCCAATGTCTAATCCCCTCCTAATGTCTCTCACCTGGTACATCCTCCATGTATAAAGTTGGTGTGTCTTTCCCAGTCTAGTGTCAGTTCGTTGTGTCTTCGCCAGTGAGTCTGACTGTTTCATTGCAATCTTTGGTGAGAGAGTATTGTGTAGTAAGTGCGTTTGTTGGTTCTAGTGATTTGGGTTAGATTTATAAGTTATTTCCAATATTGTGACCTTTTGCCACCTAGAGTGTGATTTTCTGTTATCGTTTTGATTTTATGATTTTCCTGTTGTAGGTATTTTTGGTTAAAACTATTCATGTGTTTTTCTGCATCGCTTTTTGTTATAAATTAGATAATTTGATTGTGTAAAGAGACAAAGAATAAATTATTTTTGTTAAACCTATTTCTGGTGTGTGTCTGCTTCTGGGTCCTGCCTTATCTATATCACGACACCTTATTTGGATTATATAGATAATATATCTTTGGTGCTGTCATGTGAATTTGATCATTTTTTGTTGGTTAGACATATATTTTTCTCCCTTTTTATATAGGATTAAATATTATATTAATAGAATTTACTTTTAACTTTGTTTTTTAAGCACTGGCATTATTTTGTTCAGTCATTTATTTATTATGTGTTGTCTTTGAATGCATGTATGGTGAGGACGGAGGTTTGATATGTTTGTGGACATTTTAAATTTAAAATAAAATATTAAAAAAAAAAAAGATTAACCAATCAAATACAGCCTTTCTTCACAATCGTCTTCTCAAGAATCAAGACTCAGAACCCTCTTTACGAAACCGCCTCTTGCTACAATAACTCCAGGAACTTTCTTACCATCTTTATCTGAGTCAAAAAAAATCTTGGTATTCTGCATGATTTCTATTGCCACTAAATTCATGGAATTTTGTTTATCTGAGCCTTTGTCCCTTCAAGTTGCTGACTAGAAGCTTGGCTGACTTTCTCGAGCGAAAAATATATGTAGATGCATTGTACTATACATACTCTACATGTATACTATTTATAGTACACATGCATTCAATGATGTCCAGGCCCTTTCGATTGTATTTGCTGAGTATGCTCAATGAACTTGAAGGAGTACGATTAATATTTTCAAAAGCTGTAATAGGGGTATGTAACAAATGGATGTCATCGTCCATCCATTTCTCTTCTTCTGCCACATTATCAACATGATGTAGAAATGACCAAAAATGATTTCCGCACACATAAGACAGTGATGGCAACAGTTCCAGTAAAGACACTGAGTCACCAATCTCAGGTCCAATGTGGTCTACAGGGTTTGTAAGGTTCAGTGGGGTTTACAGGGTCTGTGAGGTCCACTGTGTTCTACAGGGTGTGTAAGTTCCACCTCTGCATGTACAGTAAGTGCACCTGCGTTGTTAGGTACATGTAGTAATGGTGCGAATGTAAGTGCTGGTGTTCAAAGGGTTAATGTGGATGTTGACAGGTGTCTGGATCAGCTCTGATGTTGCTGGAATGTTTTAAAAGTGATATTCTAATGTGCTAAACCACGTGTTCATTTCACTTATGTGTGTTTTTGTAGTATTTTTATGTACACTTGGATTTATTTTTTGATACTTATGTGTAAGGGACCATATATTGTAACTTCACTGACCTTGATTTACTACATAAGGATGTCATTTAACATTTCTGGGATTGAACTATAAAGGGTTAAATGTTGTGGGTGAACTTAAGTGCTGAACACTGCAAGTGTGTTCCACCAATCTTCTCACCCACCTACTAGGCACTTTCTGTGAAAGTTTGGGGTTAAGGAAAAACTTTTTTTTTTCCACTCAAGTAATTTGGGTGAAAATGCATCAAAGTTTTAAAACTAAAGATCCTGTGACAGAAAAGGGGTGAATATATAGATTGTGTATATATTTATAGAGATATCATTTGCCTTGAAGCTTTTATGCAGGTATGTTTTTCATAATTTATTAATTCTGCAAAGTTAATTGACAGAAAATTATTTTAAATACGAATAAATGTAATATAATAAAAAATGCTGGTTTTGAGTATAGTTCGTAATATTATAGAGATGGTGGTACATGTTTTATACTTCAAATACAATGAAAAGAGCCTCAACCAGACATGGCTGTTACAAAGGAGGCATTGTTGCCCTACTTTAAATTACTTGCTAAATACATACAGTATCTACTGCTCCTAAATGTTTAGGATGAAGGTAAAACTGAGCTATTGTTCTGACTGGAGGCTTCCACTGTTGCCCCAGACATATTCCCACTCTTACTAAAAACTGAATGAGGAGAATGACGGACATGGTAAAGACCATATAGACAAAAAAAAAGCTGTTTCATGTTTCTGTCAGAGCTGGTATATTCTAAACACACAAATTAAATACATGCAGAATTTTGCATAATTCTGTGGGATGTTCCAGGGCAGTGGTGTCACACAAATGGTCTGTAGGATGAACTTGAGGAAAATTACACCAAAGATGTTTATAACCAAGGATGTCAAAGTCTCCCAGTCTTCCCCCCCACAGTGGGACAGTGGCAGTTCTCCCAATTTTCTCACAATTTTAATTTCAAGTGAGTTAGACCAGTAAAAAAACAGCATAACCAAATGATATGAACTACAAATAATGAGAAAAATAGTAATCACAACTCCAAATTTTAACAAACTCTTTAAAAAAGTCTGCTAAAAAAAACATTTTGTGCCTTTTTAGATGTGTAAGTTACGTAAATATAAATGATAACGTTGTTAAAATTGCACATTTCAATTTTATTCGATTATTCATTTATTTAACTGTTATTTATTGTCTGTTATATAATTATTTACTAGTCTGGCCCAACTGAGATCAAATAGGACAGCATATGGCTGATAAACTGGAATTTGAATTGGAGTTTATACCTTTTTATAATGTATACACATGCCTAGTAGGGCATTAACAAAAATGTCGACGAGTAGACTTGAATTTGGAGTCGACAAGTTGCATGTTACTCTTTCTCTCCCTCCCTATCGATGTGGTTGTGTATTGAGTGCAGACTCTGCCTTTGATTCGCTTAAGCAGACACTGTGTGTGTGTCGGCGGCAGATCATGCTGTGTGTGTGTGTGTGTGTGTGTGTGTGTGTGTGTGTGTGTCGGTGGCCGATCACGCTGCCCGTGTGTGCGTGTGTACACTTAATGTTGTGCAGTTAAATTTAAAAGAAAACTCAAGGTGTTAGCCTTTGTTTTGTTCGGGTTAAAATGTTGATGCTTGTGTCTTGTAAGTGTACAGTGGGTTACGAAATGCCTCAACTGGAAAATATTAGTTAAAGTTACGAAAGAAATTTCAGAATAAGAAAGGAAAAAATACATAGTACGCGAAAAAATCATAGTACGCGCTGCTACGAAACGAAAAACTACAGTACGTGCTGTTACTCGCAGCTCCCAGATTTCACTGAACGGAAACAAACTGGTAGCTGCTCTGCCATTGGCTATCGCATAGCATCTTCCCGGCATCCCATTGGCTAGGAGGGAACTCTATGTGTATATCCCAACATCCTCTTTGTTTCTCCGTCGGACCATGAAGTGATTGACGGGAAAACGAGTCTTTCAAAAAACGAGTGTTCGATGAAGTTTCCAAATTTGTTGAAAAGAATCAACCAGAAAAAATGTTGACTAGTCGGACTATCGCTCACTATGATGATGTTTGCACATTTTCGAAGGATTGTTAAAAGCCGACAAAAGCAAACGTCTTTGGATCGGTTCTTTACAAAATGTCAAATAGCAGTTAAAAGGTAAATGAACATCATTTTAATACTTTACTTTATTCTTTGTTTTTTATATTTTGTACAACTCTCATTTTATATTTGTTGTGCAGTAGTCTAATTGTAACATGCATTTGTTACATGTTTTGATGCAATTTTATGATTTATAAAAAATGTATGTTCAATTTTTGCGGGGGCTTGGAAGGAATTAGATCATTTACATGAAAAATGCGGCTCTACTTACGAAATGTTCAGGTTACGAAACTACTTCCAGAACCAATTAATTTCAGAAGTAGAGGTACCACTGTACATTTTTACTTTGCAGTAAAATTTAATAGAAGTTGCTCATTGCTGGACAGCTGTGTGTCCGTGTTGTTCCACCGCTGAGAATGTGACGATGTCATCACGACTTGTCGACTCGACTTTACTGACGGATAAGTCGACTTGAAAGTCGTTAATGCCCTAATGCCTAGTATGTATTGTATGCATGTACGATGCATCTACATGTATAATATGTAGAGTATTTATCTACAACGCATCTACATGTAGAGTATGTATAGTATGTATACTATGTATGTACAATGCCTCTATGCCTCTTATGAACACTACTTTCTGCTTATTTAAAAAAAACAAAAAAAAACAAAAAACAATCCATTCTCTATAACAGTCATTATTTGTACCTGGTGCTCTGTATATGCAGCTAAGTACAATATTTTTTTTTCCTTTACATATTTCAATGGTCACACATTCAAGTAGGTTGTCAACTGCAGTTGTCATTTGATGTAATACTTTGCATTTCATTTTCCTATCCACATATGTGGCAACTCCTCCTCCACCTTTGTTTTTTCTATTTACATTCATCAGCTCATATCCCCCGAGGTCAAAATCTGTCTCATTATCTTTACTGATCCATGTAATGTAAATGTAATGTAATGTAAATGTCTGTAAATATTCCTTAATGTTAATGAAGTTAGCATATAGGCTTCTGCTGTTGAAATGAATCATTGATAATTTGTCCTTAGATTTAATGTTCTGGTTATACTGTTCATCACTGTACTAAATGCAATTGTTGTTGATACCAGAAAAAGAAGTTGTTATCCGGGTCTATTTCTTGTTCCAAGTTATGCACATATAGTTCATTACGGTTAAAGGTTTTCAGTTCCAGATATTCATAAGACTTTATCTTCTCTTAGATGTGTATTATATATTCTAGATAAAGATGAGTGATTTCTATTGGTGTCTGTCATGATTATTTATGGGTGATTGGTACTCCTCAGTTAAGTTCCAGCGAATTAGTGGTATGTATCCAGTTCCTCCATTCTCCTGATAACCAGTATTTTCTCTTGTGGTCCATTCAGTTTGATAAGTATTTTAGTTGGTCATCTATGTATGTATTTTCCCTTGCTTTTTCAAGTAGCGTGCTTTTCTGGCTATTTTAGCAGTGCATTTCATTAAATGATCATTCATGAATACCTTTATTCCTCTTAATCTTCTCCCTTGTTTCAGTACTGCAAGTTTGGACTTCCTATGGGAAGGGTATAACTATATATCTGTATAACTATAGAACTGTACATTACTATATATCTGACAAAGTCTCTTTATTGATCTTTACTGTTGCACTCAATCTGTTCTTTTCTTTTCTTATCTCTATTTATATATTTATTATTGGGAATTACTCTTATTTTTCATCATATTTGCAGTATCTCTGTGTGTCTTGTTGTATATGTGCTGCTGTAACCTGAAATTTCCCCGTAGGGGACTAATAAAGGAATCTAATCTATTAACAAACCTCAGTACCCCAGCTGGTTTGTCGGTGGTATTTTTCCTGGGTGGGGTCTAACATGCCTCGATCTCCTTGCAGTGCAAGTGGATCCCTTTAGACTCCAGGAAACCAGCTACTTGTTGCTCCATTCAACTGACACCTCAACCACCTCTTTGTTTACACTGCATCTCTCTTTTTGGTATCTGCAGATAAAACGGTTGGTATTGTGGGTAGCAGTGGTGCGAGTTGAGAGGTCTGCCGCTCTCTGCCGGGTACCCGGGTTAGTCAGAGGTGGCGGTAGTCCTCCCAGTTTCAACCTCTACTTGAAAGGGAGGGTGACCGAGACAAGACACAGGGCTTTCTTTGCTTTGTAGGAGGCAATGATAAGGGCAAAGGTCACAGTAGTCTACTCAATCCAACAAAATGGCAAATCGTGGCCACGGAACTCATCTGAGCTGTGAGGAGATGGTTCAGGGATGAAAAGAGAAAGCAGAAATTCCAAGGTCGTGCAATGACAAAAAAAACGTCAAGCAGACAGCCTTTTACAGCACCTCTAACTATTTTTCCTACTTTAGGTTTTTCTGCCTCAACTCTGGTCGTGTTATTGGACTCTTGTACGACATGGACATGTGGAATTTTTTAAGTTTTTATGAGGGTAGTAGCTGGTTTGCTACTCTCATGGACCTCTTCTACATCACAGTGGGGGTATCATGAGCCACTCCGTTTTTTTACAGTTGTGAACTGTTGAAGTTACAACAGCAGTGTACTCGCAAGAGAGCGACCCGTGTTTCTGGAGGGATCACGACATCAGAGGAGAGACTGCAGTGCTGGAGCAAGGTAGCGAGGTACTGGCCGTGGAGGAGACGGTACGGCCGAGCTTTCCATCGGTTCTGTGGGTGGCGGAGGATCTACCGGCAAGATAGAAAGATTACAACAATGCTAACCACTCTGCAGTGGCAGTACAACGGGTCAAGGGACAGCTTCCCTGCTGTTAATTTGCACTTTTGGTTCACAGAGTCACACCGGACTCTATCATTTGCTTTGGAGGTTTTCTACTGGTGAGAATGGACCAAAGAGCGAGGGTACTAGCAATGTATGTGAATGAGGTGTTACGGATTGTGATGTGTTTGTTGCGGTTATGAATGTTGCACATTTGAACTGTTAGCGGTTAGCTGTTAGGGGCTGAAGCTATGCTATGCTACGGTGGCCTGCGAGGACATTCACACTACCGTCTCAGCTCAAGACAACGCATCACAGCCCCTTGGTGTCATCTCTGGGACTTTAATCATGCATACTGTCTATGTTGTACAAGAATTCAATTGTTGAATATCTGTCTACTCTGTTTTTCTATTTGTATTCTGCAGTTGTATTGAAATTTACCCTTGTGGGACAGTTTAAGTTGTATCTATCTATTTAAAAAAATAGATAAGTAAACTTCCAAAATCCAGCCATCCTAAAATACAAAATGATTTTACACCTATTGCTCTGACATCAGTCCCAATGAAAATCATTGAGAAACTGATCAGATCAAAGGACCTGAGGAAAACTGAACATGCACTGGACCCATTACAGTTTGCATACAGGCCTCACAGAGGAGTGGAAGACCCCATTGCTTGACATGGTTTTTAGACATCTGGGTCTAAATGGTACACATGCTAGGTTTAATTTCTGGACTTTTCCTCTGTGTTTAATACAGTCCAACATCACTTTTTAATTGAAATACTTTTAAAACAATTTGATCTAAGTAAGACTCTAGTTGGTTGGATTCAAGATTTTTTTTTTTTTTACTAATAGGACACAGTAAGGGTCTACAGTACACAGTCTGACCAAAAGTGCTCCTCCACCAGCTTTTCTGCAGGGGTGTCTGCTGTCACCACTTTCCATTCTTTACAGAAATGTGTCAAAAGAGACATGACAATAGAAGCATTATAACGTATGCTGATGACTCAGTATTTGTCAGTCTCCTCCAGGATGGAGAGAGTAGTCATGGGCCAGTAATCGATGATTTTGTCCACTGGTGTAAGGAATTGCACCAGCAACTCAACATATACTAAAACTAAAGACTTTATCAAAGGTCAATCCATTGAATATTTGGAGTCGTACAAGTATCTTAGGACAGTTATTGACAACAAATTGAAATTTGAAGAAAACTGGCAATATAGACAATATAAACAGACAATATAAACAACACTTATATTGTCTGATGAAGCTTGCACATTTCCACGTTGACCGAACCATTATGACAATGTTTTTTCATGCTTTTGTTGAATCGATTTTATTTCGCTCATATTATTTTTCTCTTGTTTTACCTTATTTTTGTATTGTGGTTCAGTCAGGCAACCTTAAAACAAAGAAAGTCCATAGACCTCATTGTTAAAAGGTCCACTCATCTAATGGGTGAAACACAAAGGAGTTCAACATTCTTTTTTTTACGTGTTGTGTGTGTGTGTATGTGTGTGTGTGTGTAGTTTCTATGCTGGAAAATC
>JAPTHA010001267.1:0-10646 GCA_029814585.1 Gymnapogon annona
GGGAGGAGGGGAGGGGGGAGGTAACAACAGGGCGGTGCCACTCAGTTTCCAGGCATTGTCAGCTCTGCAGAGGCACGACTTTTAAAAGCACAATGACCCAAAGTTGTGTGTGGCTGCACACACACCTAACACTACAACATGGCAACACACACACACACACACACAACAACACACATTACAACAGCTGTTCTCTTCCATGTGTGCGCCACCATACGAGGTGTCACATCTGTCACCAGGTGTCATGACTTTGGTTGCTGAGCTCCATCCAACCCACGTTTCGTCCTTCTAGCCTGAAGCCTGACAGAGAAGGATGTAACTTAAATATCCCTCCCAAGACAACAAACTAACAAGTAAATGATTTCTTGATGCTTCGGCGCACTCTATAATAGAAGCACATTGTCCTCGAGCTACTCAGCCCAGTTTAGGAATGACGTTGCCAAGATGCTCAGGTTCACGGAGAAGAACAACTGCATCCGTGAGATAATCCTATGTAATTACCTCTATTCTAGTTTCAAACATTTTCTTTTATTGTCAGTTCACTAGATGCACAGGACACTCTGGGAATTGAGATACTCTTTTCTCTCAGCTAGCTATTAAACAACCTGCAATTTGATAAAAATAAATAAAAAATAAACAAGATTAAATACAGTGGTATTTCATCAAATAAACAATACAAATAGACAAGAATATAAAGAAAATATACTCCAGAAGTAGACAGCAATAAGACTGAAGGTGGAAGAAGAACCCAATATGAGTTATACCCTTTACTCATATAGTAGAAGTGTGAAGCAGGGCTGCGTTCTGTCCCCCACCCTCTTCTCTCTTTACCTTGGGGCCATGATCCATGAGCTTCCTGACACGACCCCTGGTACCAACTTTGCTGCCGAATGGATGGCAGTCTCTTCAAAACCTTCGCACCCACCAACTTACCACACCGGTCACAGTACGGGAGCTACAATATGCTGATGACAACGCAACCCCTGCCGAAACAGTCATCGACCTCCAGCCTACTGTCAATCTCTTTGATGGTGCCTACTCCCGCTTTGGCCTCACCACCAACACTGGGAAGACCAAGATCCTTGCACACAGGGGTCACCAGGCCCCACCCTCTTCTCCAAACTAACCTCCCCAGCATTGAGACAACTGTTGCTCGACACTGCCTCTGCTGGTCAGGACATGTCAGAAGAATGTCTACCACTCAACTTCCCCGCCAGACCCTGTTCTCTCAACTTGAATCCAGCACAAGACCCAGAGGTGCTCCCAAATGTCGGTTTCAAGATCAACTGAAGACCACGCTCCTTCGCTGCGGCATCGACCTTGCTAACTGGGAGACCCTCGCCGAGGACCGAACTGAGTGGTGGCACACCATCACACAGGGAACAGCCCAAATGGAGGCGCAACGACAGTGTGAAGCAGAGGCCAAGAGACTGCAACGACGAGCGGCTCCTCCTTCCTTGACCACCACCCACGCTGCCCTGCACAAAGTGTCCACGACTCTTCTACTCTGCACTAGACCTGGGCAGCCACATAAGTCATCGTCACCCCCAGAACAGCTGAGGACAAACTGACACAAACTCTAATGCTCGAATCGAGCCACTGCCAGTAGTAGTAGTAGTAGTAGTTGAAGTGTAATCAATAAGAATCGTACTCAGTTCAGCTGTTTAAACATAACATCGATGCATTTGAAGCCTAAACCAGCCTATTCTGTGAGTAACCGGAATCCTGGGTTAAGACTTTAAGAAAATTTTAAGACCATGCATGAGTCTTGTTTGTTTTGTGTCCTATATATACACAAAAACAAACAAGACTCATGCATGGTCTTAAAATTAGTGACATTTGAATATTTTTACCATTAATATTGGCAGTAGTCAGTACAGGCTTATGCAACTGACTACTGTCAATAAGACTGTGATAAGCCTGTCAATAACATCTATATCTAGTGTAGTCAATTATTCTAAGAGTCATTCTCAGTTCACCTGTTTAAACACAACATCGATGTATTTGAAGCCTAAACCAGCACATTCTGTGAGTAACCGGGATGAGTAATTGGGATTTTTAGAACAATAAAATGGCATCTATCGTTTCAGTCCTGGTTAAAACAAGAGACAAGAACAGAAATGGGTTACATTAAATCTAGACAAAATAACCAATTATGAAAGGATGCGTCCCATGAATGTTTTTACCAGTGAGAACGAGGACAAAATTTTAAGGCCATACGTGACTCTTGTTTGTTTTGCGTGCTTATAACTCAATAAAAGTAGTGACATTTGAATAGTCTTTAGTATATTGGCAGTGGTCACAGTGATCAGTCGCATAAGCCTGTCTATAACATCTATATCTATGTAACTACTACATCTACAGTACATCCACGTGTGAGTGCGAGTGTATCCATTAACAGACCAATGAAGAGTTATCACTGTAGCATCACAGTCTCATAGATGTAGGCACCCAACTGCAAAAACACCTGCAGTGTAATCTAGAAGAAAAAAAAAAAAAAAAAGCACTCAACACTATACACAGCACATGGTGTAGACACGCTCTATAAGGCAGAGAAATAAGCAGGAAGCGCCAGAGAAAGAGTCCAGTGTGTGAACTTTGGCAAACACTCTATGTAACCGCACCGTTACAGACGGAAGGTTGAATTATTGTGGAATTTTTTGGTACAAAAAAATTACCATCCCATAAGTGAAGAGCGGTGGAGTAGGGATCCTTGCAGACTGCACTGCTGGACGGACGAAAAATTAATTACCGGGTTCATCCAGGCGTCTTAAAATATGTCAGAGCCAGTATGTGTCGGCTGAAGCTCATTTAGGTCAAACAGCGGGACAGTTGAGGAAATAAAAACAAAACGAAAAACATCGAAATAAATCTACTCCTCAGTGCTGTGAAATAAAACAGAAGCCTGTTACAGTGATGGGATGGATAATGGACGACGCATGTGCAGTGTGTACACTACTAGATTAGCATGCACATGCAAATGCACACGTATCATTGGAGGCAACAGTCTTTGCCAGCTTTATGCTTCTGTAAACATGACGACCTCCCAGCTACACTCCAGATTTAATAGACAAATAAATGTCCTCACACACACACCAACGCTAGTCTAGTGCCCATAGCGTCTGCGCCACGGTTCATTCTGCATGAGTTCCTGAACACACATATGCACGTATGTGATAAACAAACATACCAACGCCATATCTGTCAGAATTTCTTTTTCGCTGATCTTCCGTTTTGGTTTGTGTGCACCACCGAACCCCGGAGTGTGGACCATCTGTCGGCTCATTACTTGCCACACACTGGAGAACGCGCACAAATACACGCGGGAGATCATCAGTGAAGGGAAAAAAAAAAAAACAGACACACTTCACATTTCATCCACGAACGCAGCGTGGCTGACAGGTGATCCTGCTTGAGCTCGTCAAAGCCTGGTTTCAGGATCATTCCACTACTGCAGCGTTAACCTCCGCGGAAGAAGTGGGAAAAGGTAGAGGCTTGATAAGGAGCAGGCTTTATCGGGGTGGTTTCACCCAACAGGCAAACAGATGGACGAGACCAGCGCACTGACACACAGGGCGACTGACTTCCTACCACATCACACACCTCATTGCAGACCATGGCATTTGGAATTTGAATTAATAATCAATTAAACAAATGTAAAGCAGCTCTGAGACTAGGCTCTGCATATCATTACAGCCACCAGCCCTTCTAGTTCTCCACAGGACACTGAGGAGTTCACTGCGAGCGGCCCTGGCACAGGTGGCAACAGCCGCGTCATGCTTCCACCAACTGCCGACCCCCGCCTACCACGGTCACACAGCCTTGTCTGATCTCAGGCAGTCCAGAACAATAACATAATAGAACAACAACTGACATATAATCACAACTCAAAATGTTTCTCCTCGTTTTAGTGCTAAAAACCAAAAAAAAAAAAAATCACATCTAATCATGAAAAATCTTTGTACTTGGACACTATCCTTTTACAAAATCTGTTAAATAACCTGAACAGCATGAAATTTCTATCTCTTTTCTTCATCACTTTAAATGCATTCGAAGTCATTCTAGATCAGTGCTTCTCAATTATTTTCTGTTGTGCCATCTGAGCCTATAAGAGCCTTATAAGTAGGTCCTCTGCTATGGCGTGACTTTGTTTTGGTCAAGTCAACAACAGACATTGACCAAAGTGCTGTACAAAGTCGAGATACAATTAAAATCAAATAAAATCAAGTAAAATCAAATTAAAATAAATAGGAATACCAAAAATGGTCTTGTATGATGCTAACATGTGTAATGGTGTACTGTGGTACGCTTCACAAAGTGTGATTGTTGGCAATATTCTGCATGTTTTCACCCAAAAAAAAAAAACCTTACGCCTCATCAGCGTGATTGACGTGTAATGTCATGATTGAATTTATCTGACTTCATGCTGTCCATTACCAACATTTTTAGAGCCAGAGCCCACCGGTATTTCCTCGTCTCCCATCGCAGTCACGGTGAAGTCAACTGCTACATACACACGTGAGCTGTGATGTGTTTGTTATGGAAACAAATTGTGTGGAGTCACATGACCTGTGTTTAGTTCAGTCATGTGACCATGCACTTTGCTATAATGACTCAAATGAGCATTAAAAGAAACGTGTAAACACGGAGTAATTTACTAGTGTAAAACATTTACACTAGTAAATATTTGTGTGTTACGTAGTTAAAAATCTGCTGTTGTGTTTGCTAGCGAGTATAGTTAAGTAGAAGGAATATTTCAGCTCAGCACCGTGACTGAGGAGTATCTTTTGCTGCTAGTTTGTTTCATTATCTCTGTCTCTCTCTTTCTATTTCATCTCTGTTAAATATTCATGAAGGGTGTATACAACACCTACACCATAGAGCTAATACTCCCTGTACACACTCTGACCATGACAGCGCCACTGACATCTACTGCAGTGGATGAGCAATTACACTTTATTCTTGTACGGCAACAAAAAAAAAAAAGCATGTTCACTGGAGGCAAATGCACCGCCCTGGCATCACACCGGACCCCCACCGGTTGAAAAACACTATTCTAAATCAATGGGGAAAGGATATATTAGGATGGAGAGGCTTCTTTCTCTTTCTTTCTTTTAATAATTAATAATAATTGTTAGACTTTCAGTATCTTCTAGATTACTGATGCTGTTTTATAGGTATGTTCTTAGTTTAATGATTGATGTATGGCTTTAGAGCAGTTTTTTATTGTTTTTTATGTCTGTTTTTAGTTTGAATATAATATATGACGTGTGTTGTTTAATACATGGCTGTGATTTTTACTTTGTGGAACTTCTGCAAAAAAAAAACTTCAGGGTTAATGAGTGTGAACATACTCCGTTTCTCTTTTGGGCTTTGAGGTGAAAAGGTTTAGTAACTTCTGGCTAAAATGACGATTTCTTTCGGCTTTTTCCCTTCAGGGTCACCACAGCAAATCCAATTCGCATTTTTTATTTGGTAGGAGTTGTTACTTCGGATGCCCTTCCTGACACAATCCACTGGATGCTCACCCCAGGAATTGAACCCGGGTCCCCATATATACCAGCCCGGTGCCTTACCAACTGAGCTATCCAGCTGGGAACTTCTAGCTAAAATAAACATAATAAAAAAACCCGAATAAAAGGGAAAAAACCAAATCTAATGCAATTACAACAGATGTGATAAAACGACAGCGTGGTTGAGTCAGGAGAGACGAGAAGTTGAGACCAGGACAAAGAAAGGATGACAAATGCACAAAGGTCAAGGCATAGTTCGACGGTGAGTTAAGGAGCTGCCAATGGCGGAAGACAACACGCACTAGGAGGGAGATCAGACACAACACCACCCTCCCCTCGGGAGAGTCACTGCCTGCCCTCGATCTATAGATGGATTGGCACGACTCCGTTGCGTTGGGTCTGTGTGTGCGCCTCCTCTGCACCTCCTCTCACTCCCTCTCCTCTTCGGTTTGCTGGCTTCACTTGTTACGGCTGCCTCCAGACCTCCTGACTGTGTCTCCACCGTGTCGATTCCCCTCCTTTCGCGTCGTCTCCTGTTTCTGCCAGGTTGTCAGTTTATGTCGAGAATGTCAAAGGCAAACAGAAGTAGCCAAACAGAGTCAAATCATTTACTGGGATATAAAGGACGCTGAGAAGAGGACAGGTCTGACCTTTGAATAATTGCCAACTGAGCCGCCATCTTTCGCTCATGAGCATGATCAGCATACGTATGAGATCATCGGATATGGGATGTTTCGTTCGTGGAGTTGATGCTTTGTCCATATCTCAAAAGTGAAAGAAACCTCAATTGGTGTCAGCGAATTAACTACATTTCCCGCATTCATAGGTCAACAACAGGCGCCTTCTGCCCTTATTATTCATTTTCGTAACGCATTATTCACATCACATTTTGTTAAAACTCCAGTATGTGCGTAGGATTTGGGTCAATCTAACAGAACTGAATTACACAAATTGGAACATAAAACCCATATTTGTGTTTGTGTTTGTATTTGTATGTTTGATTAGAGTGAAGCATTAAAACATCACAAAAATCCTATCGTCTCAGAAGCCTCATAATTAAGTTCCATTCTTTACACTTCAACCTGTGTCCAGTAGCGAAAAACGACAACAGCGCTTTGAGCTTTCATCACTTTTTCCACATACTTTCACTATGAAATAGTTTCTCAGTGGTTCTGATCCCGTCCCATCTCTTTGTAATGCTGTGGTCAAAGGTCCCGTGGCATTTTGTTTTCCTCACCGTGGAAGATGAGCAGCTCCATACTCCCTCTAGTGGTCACATAAGTCTGCCAGGTTACATACTGTTTACAAATATATTCATGTCTTCAGTGCTCTGGACTTTTTTTTTATTCTAAACACTGACACTGCTAAGTTTGGGTATATTTACATCTTCTTATGGATGCAAAAACACAGTAACACACAGTCATGAAATTCACATTTGTGCAGAGCCTTACGACACCACCTCAGTTTGACTATATAATGAACAAGACCTCCTCTTTGTTGCTGACACAGGGACTGTAATTGTCTGTAGGCTTTCTGTCAAATCGGAAGAGATATCTCTGGACTCCTTTTTGACATTTTCTTTGTCTGCGACTGCTGAACAAAAACAGAGTGAAGACTGATCCAACAGCGAAAAACTTCCTTTGTGATTGACGTTTATTGTTGTTTTCCGCTAAGAAAAACCTAACTGAAGATGTAGCTCCACCAGGAAAATGTTCGACGTGATATCCCACCTGGTGTCTCTGCAACACATACCACAATACCTATAATCTCACCAATCTTACCCACGAAAACACAATAAAAATAACATTATCTGCCAAGAATTAGGCCCAGAAATAGAGGACAAAGTTTCTGGAGAGGCTTTTCCTTGAAGAACCTGGGATCCTTCCCCCGCACGGTGTGTCATCACAGCAGCCTACCCACCAGACCTGGAAAGAAGCCCACACTCCAGACCTCAGCAATTGTAGTAGAAAACCTCACAAGTTATACCCAGTGATTCATCCTCTTTCATTATTCCGACACCCACATGCACACTCATACAGCCACCAGGTTTCATTAGAACCAGTAGGAGCTTGTTGGTTCCTTGAAACTCACCCCAGCGACTACCTCAGTAATTAGAAAAAAAAGAAAAAAATCATCCTCGTTCTCCACGACATCTCATCTGTCCTTGCGTTTTATGATTACAGTCCAATTTCTAATTTTATCTAGCGCACATCCACAGTAGCTCTAAAGAGACTACAATACAGTACAGACGCACATGCATCAGTCAGCGAGGTTTTAAATGAGTTCATTGAACATCTCTGACACCACGGGGCAAATAAAAGCACCGATATAAAAAGACCTTAATGGTTTCAATGTGAAGGTCTGCTTTCATCATTCCAATACGACCGAACAGCCAAGTGAAAACAAAGAGATCCATCGTTAAAAAAAATCAAAATACAGCTTTCGAATGGCACCCAGTTATGAAGTATTCCAGTCACTGCAGGTATTTCTATTAAACGTCTAAATTATTGACAGTGTTAATGACTCTGCCCTTCATTTAATGACCTCTGACCCAACCTGCAGCTGTAGCTTTACAATCATCAGAAAGTACACACATACACATATCAAATGCATGGGAATAAGTCTCTCTGGGCTCTACCACTGTTCAGGAATATTCCAGTTTACTCTTCGTGTATTAATGTTCACCTTCCACTGTATGTCCACGATATGAATTTTACAGCGAGGACGAAATTGAATAATTTATCATCAATGACCTGCAATGGTCAACTAGGCCGTCACTGAGCTCTTCCTCATGAAATGATCATGACAATGTGATTTAACTCTAGATACAGTGTAAATGGAAGTCAGTAGGTAAGCATTGCACCTGGACAAAAGGGATTACTGATGCGTGCAACACGAATAAAAATCAGAATGTGTGCGAAAACAAAATTCCAGTTTTCTATATGCAACAGTGTACCTTCAGCTCTCGACGCGGTACAGTATGCAGAGACCAGGGATATGTTCTAATATTCATCATCATATGAAGGTATCGTGAGACACCATTTAATTCATATCAACCAAGATATGGGATATAAGATTTGTGTTTTGTGTCATATTGGATTGCAACAAAACTAAGAACCAAGAGAATTCCAATTAAAATATAAGATGAAGATAGTCGGGGCTCAACAGATGGCTGATGGACAGCGACCATTTCCAGATGGTGACTGACACACTGAGAAGTAATAGCAACCAGAGCGTTCCTCTCTCTTCCTGTGATATAAATGTCCACCTATAATACTAAGGAAATTCCTAATGTGTAACTCTGCTCTCCCATGTTGAGAAATCTGTACTCGACTACAATATTATTTGTTTATAATTGCATTTTAACTGTGTTTTATACCTAATCATACACTCAGATGCACACAAAATTACAAAAAAAAAGCTCAACAAAGCTCAGGAAAGAGCTTTGCCACCAAAACACACTTTCACCCCACAGTACTTGTAAGATGAGTAAGTTTTATTGTCTTATTTCAATGAAAATCTGAGGTGTGGAGTGGTGTCAGACAAAGACACCTTTGTTCAACACCAAACACAGAAACCTTGAATCACAGCTGGAAACTAACGCCTGGAAAAACAAACAAGACTAGCAGACAACAAACAAAACAACAACCTGAACCGGTCTAACCCAAGGAACACAAACCTGCAGCAAAAGCTTTGGTGGAAATCACAGACCACTGTAAATCACTGTATTTTTAACACAGGACAGAATGGATAGAGTGGCGTTTGATCTAACGAATGACGTTATCAGGCGCTTGTTAGTAAAACACAACATACACACTTACCTCTGAGCTCATGATCACGGCGCTGTGTCTCTCACAGCTCCGATGGATACATAATAATGAACACAGAGGGAATAAGCAACCATCACAGCCGTCTGAATTCGCATGCAAACGAGTGTATTTGAGGTCGCACGTGTCCCATCGTGTCCAATGTCAACAGCAGATGTTTACACCAATAGAAATCTTTTTTTAAGCAAGAGGGGACGCCGACATACCAACGTCATGGCGACAAATGAACAGGTTTATGAGAGAGCACGCCTCGCTCTTTCAGCGTCCAAGGATAGACTTTAACAAGTCTGCAATGTGTCCACAACATAACTGTTACCTGTGCCTGCAGGTGGAGGGGGGAGAGAAGCACAGATTTCGTGAGAGACAGATCGACAAATGAGGCCAGCATGAACGGAAAGTGACAGCCGAAGAGTGAACTGATGCAGAAAGCCCTTTTTATAGACGCTACGGCCTCAGGTCATAATAAGCGCTTAGAAAATAGCAGCCACCTGTTGGAGGTGGAGACTCCGGGCCAACGGAGGGGCTGGTGTCAAGCCTCATTTACACACGGGATTAATGAAAAATGTGTCACATAGACACCAAGGGACGGAAACAGGTCACCATCCTCGTCATATGTCAGATATCAAGTTAAAATGCCAGCACGAGATTATTTGTATGAGAATTTCACATGCATGCACGATTGTGAACCGTCACCCAGAAGGAAAACAACAAAAGACAATATGATATAACAGATCTTTAATGTCTCTCAAGGAGAAGTTACTTTGGCCCAGCAGCAAAACAAACATACATGTAAACGTACACACACATATACATAAACCACAGTAATAAAAAAACACACGTCTATACATACAAACATAAACCACATTAATAAACAAACATACATCTATACATACACACAAACATAAACCACACCAATAAACAAACATACATCTATACATCCATAGAATACAAAGATGCATACACATAAATGTACAAATATCTTGTATCCATATATATATATACACACACACACACAAATACTAAAGATTTAACACAATTTACGAAATCATGAAAGAAGTATTTTTGGGGAAAAATATATCTGTCTCAAAAGGTGCAGCTGCATCAGAGAGACACAAATACAAAGGATAAATAGCAAAACTCTCAACATGTCACATCCTGGATGTATTTCATTATTGTGCTGATACATCCACTTTTGACCTTGATGGTATGGAGCATGTGCAGAAGGAAGTATGTGGGTTTGGAGAATGGAACAACACTTGCAGAGTTCAACGACTTAACCCATTAAAGCACAGGCGTCAAACATGTGGCC
>JAPTHA010001341.1:0-10639 GCA_029814585.1 Gymnapogon annona
GAGGAAATGTTTCCTGTTTCGACTGTTGAATCATCGTCTTTCAGAAACAGCTTTCAAGCTTTTATTTTGTGAAATTTCCATACGCCCATTACTGTTTTACATTTCTGTTAAGTGTCAACAGGAAGATTTTAATTTTACATTAAAGACAGAAGAGTAAAAAAGTTTTTTCTTTGTCTTATTTGTTAGTAATGGCTATAAAAAGTTTCTCCAGCCTCTCTTTGTACACCCTTTTACACCTCCAGATGGTGTACTTAAGCTCCCGCTGTATAGCCCTTATCTCCTCTTTGTCTCCTGAAAAGAAAGCCCTCTTCTTCCTGTTTAGCAGAGCCTTCAGGTCAACAGTCACCCATGGTTTGTTGTTGGCGAAGAACTGCAAAGACTTTTCCACGCAGAAGTTAATATAGTCCGTGATGCAGTGGGTCAGACTGTTGATGTTGTTCCCATGTGACCAGCAAAGAACGCTCCAGTCTGTCTCGAAGCAGTCCCTCAGTTGATCACATGCCTCATCTGACCAGATTTGTACATCCCTCCTTTGCACAGGTTGATCCTGTAGCACTGGGGTGTAGGCAGACTGCAAACGGATGAGGTTGTGATCTGAACGGCCAAATGGGGGGAGGGGTGTGGAGGTGTATGCATTCTTGGTGTTTGCATACACCATATACAGCTATTCTCTCTCGTGCAGCAGCTCACGTATTGCATTAAGTTGGGGAGTGTGGCAGAGAGAGAGGCGTTATTGAAGTCCCTGGAAATAAGGAGGAGAGCGTCTGGGTGTTTCGTCTGCAGCGTCGACGCCGTGCAGTGAATGCAGCAGTGGCATCAGCCGCTGGTGGGATATATACAGTTATAACAATAACATGCGAGAATTCCCGAGGGATGAAATATGGCCGAACACCAATTGCTAACAGCTCCATGTCTCTACTGTCGACGCGTTCCTTAACTGTGATATAACTCTGTTGTACTTGACTTTATGTTCAGGTGATGCAGGTGATGTAAGTGTTTTGGTCTAAATGCACATGTGTAGAGCCATGGATGTTGCTCCTGTTAATAAAGTAAGCTTTATTTATATAGCACCTTTCACAGACAATCCTCAATTGTATGCTTCACATACAATCACACACACCAGTGGGCGACTGCTGCCATGCAAGACACTGCCAGGCAGGGAGCAAGTTGGGGTTCAGTGTCCTGCTCACGGTCACTTCGACATATGGACAGTCGGAGCCAGGATTGGAACCGCCAACCCTTCGGACATTGGACAACCCACTCTACCAACAGAGCCACAGCCGCCCCGTTACTGTTTATTCAACAATTGCAAATTATTGAATATTGATTCTTTGTGGAATCAGTCCAGGATTTGGAAAATAACTCTAAGGGCAACTTGTCTCTAGAAAAGGAAGTTAAATTTGACAGCATGGATCTTTTTAAAATTGAAGAGGTCTCATATGTAAAAATTGTGGCAGAACAATTGATAGAACACCTAGAGACGAACAACTGTTGCATCCCCAGCAGTTTTATTTCAGACAAAAGCACAGAAACTACCACCTGCTACTTATTGGAATAGATAAAAGGTTCACTGGATAAAGGTAATGGTGTAGGTGCAGTGTTTTTAGATCTAAAGGCCTTCCATACAGTGAACCACAATATCGTGCTCCAGAAAATTGCAGAAATTTTAAATGTTATCTGCAGCTCTTTTATGGTTAAAATGTTACTTACCGTTATTTACAATGTACATTAACAGCCTCCCAGACTGTTGCCAGTTTACTGCTAGCTCTATCCTGCCGACACAATCATTCATGTGTCAGCAAAAACTTCCACATTAGCAGTTAACATAGGCCTTACAGAACATCTCCAGATGGCTTAAACTGTCTCAATTAACTCTGAATGTTAAAAAATCATTCTCAATGTGTTTTATATTAACAAGAGGTCAGTTGATTCAAAATCTGAATTGTTTTCATTTTATTAGGAGAGAGTTACCACACTGGGCTGCTTTATTGTACATGCATGCAATGTTTTTTTTCACATCTGTCCTAATACATCACAGCATAGTCACAAACATCAGCTTCCACTCTTAAGCCTGTAACTTCTCTGTATAAAAGGATGATTAAGATTCTGGGTAAGAAACCAAGAGAAGGCATTACTGTGAAATCATACGGAAGCACAAGCTTTTTACCTTTGAAAATTTAGCAAATTTTTGTGTTCTGAAACTGATTTTTTAAGTGTTTTAACAAGCTTTCTGGTCTCATGGTTAGACATCAGGGATCTCTTAGACCTTCCACCACAGCCTCAGTCAGCAGGGACTGTGTCCTTCCAAAATTCAGAACATCTTTTGGACAGTCCAGCCTCTCATTTAAAGGGGCTTGACTGTGGAACTCTTTCCCGGCTGGACTAAAACTCCAAACCAATTTGAGCACATTGACCAGAGAGCTAAAACAGTGGCTGAAGTCAGGCCAGAGTTGTTCAGAGTATTTAAATTGTGTTTTTTTATATTGTCCTTTAACAGTGTAATTGAAAATCTCCCTATGGACAAGTGTTGTCATTTAGCACCTGTGTTATAACACTTAAAACAATACATCCGGTTCATCCAATGTCATTGCTTTGTCCATATTAAATAAATAAATAGCACATAATTCAAAAAACGTATCTACGAAGTCTGTCTGCTTCTGGGTCCTACCTTATCCGAACCGTGACATTCACATTGAAAAACGCCTGAACGGACAAGAATACACACATAGTTAAGTGTACAAGCTTGTCACAGGCTGTCACTTTCACATACATGAATTTTCATGTATGTGAAAATTTTCAGTGATGATTTCAGTAAAAGTACCAAAGTTAAACATGAGGTCAGTCGTGCCAAAAAGGAAGTTACTGACACATGGTGTCATGATATCACAGCCCCGCCTACAGACCTATCACTCAACTCTATGTGTTTCCCTTGTGCTCTTGAGCCAAGGAAACACGTTGTGTCAAGTTACCAAACTTGACACTTTGGTAACCGTGTCAAGTGTTGTAATTAACAAAGACCACAGTTATGAGGCCGAACCCATAATATTTACCCATCCAGCACAGGTCCATCTGTACAATATTTACACATCCAGTTCAAATGTGGTTCCCTCAGTGGACTGCAGACACAGACAGGTTTCCACCATGCCATTGGTACAGAGATGGTTTTCATCAGTCTGTGTACCAACTTTTACATGGAGACGTTTCCTGACTACACTGTCTTTGCGTTACTTGTGCAAACCTGGTGGTGCCTTAAGGAACAGTCAAACTCCAGCTGCAGCCTTGCTTAAATCATTCCTACCATTCCATGGCAGGGACACATGTTCAGCTGGTTGCCAACCACTGTACAGGGCATCACCTCCATCATCTTTTGTAACCACCAGCTCTATGTTTTTGGTTCATATACCCAGCATCGAGACCCAACAGGACAACTTTGCTGCCCCCCCCTCCTCGACACTGATCATCACTACAAAGCACCTCAACACTAAGCAGTTTAGACAGAAGTGTCTTATCTCTGGTTGCTGATGTCTGGGAACATCAAATCCAATTCTCTGGTCTCCCCATATACTGATCGAACCAGTAATATTTCTACACACTCTAATGCACCCCTGTTTACTTTTGATTCCTTTTGCAATCAGAAAAGCCTTGGACTAAAACTTCTTTATCACTGTTGCTGGTTGTTATAGGCCACCCTCAGCTCCTGCCTGTGCTATGCCAGCTTTGTGTGAAGTTATTGCTCCTCCTCCTGCTCATGTGACTTTATTCTGTGAAGTGATCTTAATTGGGATATGCTCCAAGTATCTTTAAAGTTGCAACTAGATGCATTAAACCTGGCACAAGTCGTGCATGCAAAACAGCAACTGGGTAAAAATGCTTCTTATCCTCTGAAATTTTGGAAGACTACCAGAGTAATGGAAAACAAAAGTATGTCTCCCCACCAGCCCACTGTCATTAAACACAATGGGATTGTTATCACAGACAAATCCAAAATGGTAGAACACTTCAACAGACATTTTGTTAAGGTCGGCCCGCCTGGCACCCCAACATCTGTCACCCACTCTCCTGCCTCAGATTACCCACTCTTCTCAATCACACCAATGAGTCTGATGTTCTTAAGGAGCTCCTCAGTTTGGACACTCACAAATCAGTTGGATTTGCCATTGCAGCTCCAATCACTACGATCTATAATCTCTCTCTCCAAACTGGGGTGTTTCCAAAGAACTGGCTGCTGCTCAAAGGGGGCAACATCACAGATCCTGAACTGCTACAGACACATCCCCATCTTGTTATGTCTCTCAAAAAGTTTGGAGAGGCAAGTCAAAAAGCAGCAGTCACATCATTTGGAGGCTCATAGGGAGGACAGTGTATTATTTTGGAAATATTGGGGGACTTCCGTTTTGGGGATATGGTGTTGGGTGGAGGCTTGATGTTTTGTGGAGTTGTGAGTTTATCTCCTTTCAGGCACTGGGGGAAACATCCACACTTGTCACCGTTCAGATAGTCAGGAAGACGGTCATAAGGAGATGCGGTGACTCTCTTGAGGGCCAAGCAGTTGAATGTCTTCTTCTTTTTCAATGCATGCCCTCTTAGTTGTTGGAGTAAACTGAGATTTGTTGTTGAATGGTGCTTATGGACTTTTCTGGTGATCTAATGTTCTTGTCCTTTTCGTGTTTTCCAGTGCCTCGTGTTTTCCAGTGCCTGTTCCACGTTTCCTTTTTCTTCATCATTTAAATTTTTGTTTTGTGTCCCCCCTTCTCCTTGGAGTAAATCCTTTATTACATTAATCCTTCCTGCGTTTGGATCCTTCCTTTATGTACACACAACACGCAGTATCCTTTTCCAGGTCCAGTCTGGATTCAGATCAGGTAATAGCTCCATCACTGCTACACTCAGTATACTGAACCACATCATCACCTCCATTGACAATAAGGAGTACTGTGTAGCTGCTGTTGTAGAACTGGCAAAGGCTTTTGATTTCGTGGACCACGAACTGCTGCTGAACAGGTTGGCGAACATTGGAGTTTCTGACAGCTGTCCTGGTTCAAGAGTTATGGTTCGGGACGCTTACAGTACATAATTGTTGAGGGACTTCTTTCAACTCCCATGATGATGATTTTTCCCTTCCTTCAATTCTCAGTTGCCAACGACAGGAATCAACTCCAACAAACCTTGAAACTCTCCGTGTTCATTCCCCTCTCCACCTTCAAAACTACTATACAATCAACGATGCACCACTGCACCCGCCCTTAGTCATTGCCCTACCTACGGTCATTAACCAGCATTCATTCCATAAACTGCAATCTAAGATCCCAAAACATAATCAACCTCTCTGTACCTAAAGCCTCTACCACCTTCAGCCGAACTTCCTTTCGATTCTCAGCTGCCAACAACAGAAACCCTGAAACTCTTCATGTTCATTCCCCTCTCCACCTTCAAAACTGCAATACAGTCAACAATGCACCACTGCACCTGCCCCTAGTCATTATCAGACACGTCACATCCATTTCATTTCTAAATACCTTACTTTTTATGTCTCTACATTGTTTTATGTGTTTCTTTTACTTGTGTTACTGTACTGAGATGTTACTCATCTCATTTAACTGTGTCAGCTTTTATGTATCAGCTTTTATGTACCAGCTTTTACGTATCAGCTTTTATGTTCTTGTGTTTGTGTATGTGTATGTGCTGCCTCTTGGCCAGGTTGTCACTGTAACTGAGAACCAGTTCTCAGTTAAGTTACCTGGAAAAATAAAGGTTAAATAAATAAATAAATAAATAAATAAGTCCATCTGTCTAACCGTAACCCACAATATTCAGAAATAGGGCAGGTCTATCTACTATGTGGGGTGAATCCAGACCAACTTTAAATGGTGAATGGATTGCATTTCTATAGGGCTTTTCTATGCATTTAAGGCACTCAAAGCACTTTACATTAGCCTCACATTCACCCATTCACACACCAGTGGATGGCTGCTACACCACGCCAGGCTCCACTGGGAGCAATTTAGGGTTCAGTGTCTTGCTCAAGGACACTTCGACTTGTGGACAGTCAACAATCACAGTAAATAAAAATAAATTAATACATTTTAAAAAGAGGAAAAAATAAACAACACATTAAAAAAGCAGTACAATTATACTACATGAATACTGACAAAAACACAACCAGAGTCCACATGAAAACTGAGACCAGAGTCCACATTAAGAGTACACATGAACACAGGCAGAACCCAAGTCCACATGAATAGACAGAACTAGATTCCAGATACAGAGTCCACAGGAATACAACCAGAACCAGTGTCCACACGAATAAGAGAACCAGAGTACAGATACAGAGTCCACGTTAATACAGACAGAACATAAGTTCCCATACAGACACCACATGAATACAAACAGAAAGATATAGAGTCCACCTGAATACAAACAGAACCAGAGTACATGCATAGTGAAGGAATGTATCTTTAGTTATGCACATAACAGGCACACATAAATATATAAGAGTACACATATATTATTTTCATATATTATACATATATATTATTCACAGGAGTTCCACAAAGGCATACAGCCATGTTACTTCTAGACACACAAGAGGCCATATGACGGGGGCGGGGTAACTTTTTCCACAGGTTCGAACAAAGAAACATAGGCGGGACAGAGAAGAGATCCCGCCTGCCAAGAGGGGAAAGAACGCCGGATTGGACCAAGAAGGAAGACACCCAACCACGACCATCACCAAATGCATATTCATTAATGATTTGTATAAAACCCCTGGGTGAGGGCAAGGAGGGGCTTTTTTCAATTGCCTGAGTTAAAGTCCCATTTAACTCAGGCAATTCAGGGTCAGTGAAAAAAGCCCAGATATCTGTTACTAGATCTTTTGTCAGGAATAAATCTTTTATTGAATTCATTCAGTCTGCAAACGTCCTCAAACTTACAGAATTCCACGCTACAGACCTGGCGCCCGACGCGGGGCTAAGAAAGGACAAAAAGCGGATGATTAAAACTGCAAGCAGTCGACCGAGCTCTTGTTAACTGTGACTGTGTTTTGGACCATTGTCTCCCAGTGGCGCCACATCGTTGACAGTGAGCAGAAAACCTGTTGTTGTATAAACCAAATTTCTGCGATCGAAAAGTCAAAATTTTGGGAGACGGTGGGACCGGAATGTGGTTACGGTATGTTTATTTTTTTTAATATTTAATAATTTCAGGGGTTAGAGTCCCCGCAGACCGGTTACAGTCCGGCTGGAGAGGTTTTGAGTCCTCTTTTTGTGAAAGAATTTAGTCTGGTTAGAGTCCAGCACAGGGGCTAGAGTCCCCACAGACCGGTTACAGTCCAGCTGGAGAGGTTTTGAGTCCTCTTTTTGTGAAAGAATTTAGTCTGGTTAGAGTCCAGCGCATATTTAAGTGTAATTGAGGTTGAAGTCCTCTTTTTGTGAAAATAACGGTGCACCGAGGTTTCGTTTGTGTGTAGAGGGGCAGAATAAGGCCAAGATGGAGGGAGAGTTTGAGTGGGAGTGTGACAAATATGGAGATCGTCCTCTTGAAGAGAATGGTGTGGATATGGCAGTCATGTACACAGCACTGGAAGCCAGGGTAGTAAGCGGGATGGACCGGAAAAAGCATGAAGAACAAAAAGGTAAGATGAAAATGCTATGGAAAAAAATGGGTCTCGACTGCTTACAGCGAGCTACGTGAAGACAGGTAAGTTGTCGCATTAGACGTGAAGAATATGACGCACGTGACAGGGTTAAAAAGTTAAATGCCGACATAGAAAAGGCGGGCTGGAGAGACAAAAGGATGCTGAAAAAGGAAGTAGGGAGACAGGAATGTGAAAGGCAAACATTACAGTGCATGTCGATCAGTGCAACAGCTTTGATGGCAGTGTTACCTTGGCGCCGTCTACAGGCGCGGCAAAAAATTACAAATTAGACCGACCACCTCAAATTGACCTAATGTCGCCCCCTAGTGTTAAAGTGCATGATAAACCTGACATACAATGTGAGACTGACTCCATGCTGCCACCTAGTGCCGAACCTGCCTCACTGCACGCAGTACTGCCAGCTGTTGACTCGACGCTGCCACCTAGTGTCGAATCTACCCCACTGTACCCAGTGTTGCCAGCTGTGGACATCACTCCAACAGCCCCATCCCCATATACACGTACACATATACAAGCTCCTATCCTTCGTGTGCCAGGTAAGCTGCACATGGATATGGACGGCAATTGGACTGAAAGGATGACCGAACAACAGAGACGTGGTCTAAGGATCGCTACACAGACGGAGGGTGGCCCAACTGGCCAAATAGACACAACTCTTCTTACACCTGGTGAGATTCAAGGAGCTGCAACAAAATTAGGTATGTCAGATTTAAATTCACAACGCCAACATATGACAAAACAGATTGAGATTCTTGCACGCAAAAAATGAGACTTGTTACAAGATATAGATAAAATAGCAGAGGACCGGAATGAAGCACAGGGGGGCATACAGGTATTTGATTTTGACTTATCAGGTGACAATACAACCGCCATACACGCTGCAGCACGAGCCCCAGTACAATCTTAACAAAAACCACACACATTTATTCCTGAAGACATATTACATAGACAACAGTTACGCAGTGGCACGCTGATTCCTAGAAAACCTAAAAATCAGATGCCACTATTAGCCGATGCACACACAGGCGCTTTAGCACAGTATAAGCCATGGAAGTACTTAGATGTACAGGCGATGGCAGCTAAACTACCCCCACTGGCTAGAGGTGGTAATGCATGGATATAGGACATGATTACAGTGACAGGGGGGTGTGACCTTGCTTTGGGGGATGTGAGACAGTTATTGGCGAGCGCATGTACTTCCTACCAGCTACAGACATTAGAGGAGCGTGCACAAACTACTGCTATTGCATCACACCGCCCATTTGGTACAGTAGCACAACACATGTTTGATGCAATAAGGGAACTGTTCCCGGACCCAAGGGGAGCACTGACCCACACACACATTATAACAATTGTGTGCAGTCCTGGCTGACCCAAACAGGACAGGTACACTCATCACAGCCCTGGGTAGAAAATATGTTTAGACAGGCTGTTATACCTGGCCTCCCTAAATTAGTAAAAGAGGAATTAGACAGAGACCCTGACTTGTTATGTGGTGAAGAACCTCACTTTAAGAGACACCTGACTCATCATTTAAATGCACACATTTCAGCAGAGGAAAAAGTAAAGACTGAACTTAGTGACATGCAGACCCACACACTCCCCCACAAGGTTCAGTGATGTGGCAGTCTCAGGGTGGTTATGGTAGAGGTGGTGGAGGACGTAGAAGGGGTGGATATAGTGGTTTCACATGTGGACGACCGTACGCACTCTACAATCATTGTTTTATCTGCAGCGATCCTAATCATTGGTCTCGTGAGTGTCCCCAGAACCAAGTGTGCTACTACTCACCACCCCATCTTCAACCACGAGGTTGGTGGACGCGGCGGTCCAGGAGCCCCACCCCCTGGACAAGGTCGAGGAGGCAGAGGCCTGCATCCATGGGCACCACAGCGACAAGGCCGTTAGTATTACAATGACTCTGATGCTGGAGGGCATGAAGACCCCTGCTGTGCATAGAGAGGCCTGGGACACCCTGGAAGCAGTGGATTGGCAGAACCAATGCTTCCTCTTACTGTGGCAGGACAACATAGACACTGGAGCCGCACACTCCACTATTAACGTTCTTCTCCACAGTTCACAGCTTTCGGATCAAGCTGTTTCATTGGTGGGCTTCTTGGGGAAACCTCAAAGAAAGCCTGTAACCAAACCACTTGCAATGGTTATGGCGAACCAGACACTCAAAGCACAATTTGTACAGTCACCTCTCACCCCTGTGAATTTAATCGGCAGAGACTTGTTGACGGCAACCAACGCCACCATTCTGTGTAGCCCTGATGGCATCACTGTTACCTTCCCTCATGGGACCACGGTGGACTGCAGTCACTCACACACATCAGGACAATGGCTCATGAAACCGGTCTCTCCAGCCCCCACTGCTGACATTTATTGGGCTGAACTGGAACCGGAAACGCCGGCATCCCTGTGTGGCGTTCACTCAGTGTACACACTTTGGAAACACAGGATACAGTCCTTGGCCCCGTATCATCCACTCACAGACCCACTTCACTGTACTCTTTTGTATGATAGGGAACATGATGTATATGCCGATCGTTTCATTCCACACATAGGGGAGGAATGGGTTCTCACATCACATAACATGTACATTGGACCACAAGGGGTTGCAGCACATACACTCCTTACTCCCACACAAGGGAGTTGGTTTGAAATGGGTCCTGCATCTGTCCCTCACATTTCATTGGCTGTGGCTCCTGACCACGAACCTCGTGATCTAGGTCCAATGATAAAACAACTTATAAAAATTAGTGATTGGCAACAATCTGAAATTCCACAGGTTCAATTTTCACCATCTACAAAAGCATATTGTATTTTGTGTACCATGTCTGATCGTTCTCTATTACAGCACCGGGTTCTCTCCAGACATCATGGCAGGGATCTCAGCGATCATGAGGAGGCTGAGGGGATGTTAAAAAACATCCCAGAGGGGGTATGGTCCACAGGACCATTTGATGTAGGACACTG